>CABEEJ010010486.1:0-14107 GCA_901482245.1 Timema douglasi
ATCTAGTTGTATGTAGGATAGTGTCAATGTTTTTAGAAATGTTGTAACTACCTTGCATCAGTTGTGCTATCTATATTCAGATGAAAAAACTAACAGTACTTTGTACTTTCCGAAGATAGCCGAAGGTTTTAAATTGACATTTTAGGCCAAATGCCTTTAGGCCAACTGCCTTTAGGCCAACTGCCTTTAGGTCAAATGCCTTTAGGCCAAACGCCTTTTAGGCCAAACGCCTTTTAGGCCAAATGACTTTAGGCCAAATGACTTTAGGCCAAATGACTTTTGGTTTAATTTTTAGGCCAAATGATTTTAGGCCAACTGCCGCGTCCCCTGGTTAACCTCTTTGGCCATAAAATTATGAAGGCCACAGAGTTCCGTAAAGATATAGCAGTTAGAGATGGTTTGGCACAAACGTTATGTTTCTTAGCAACTGGGGACTCATTTGCAAGGTTGCAGTACCTGTTCAAGATTTCAAAACAACATATTGGTGTTATAGTTATGGAAACTTGTGTTGCATTTAACAAAGCACTCAAACATTGCATCACACACATGTTTTTAAATTATATTGTAATAAAAGTCCACGTTGAAGGTTCTACGGTACTGTGTTTTCTTCATCCATATCTCTTAACCTCAAATATTCTTCTGTGGCCCACTCCAATGCAGCAAACACTCCAAATAGATGCAAAAACACGTATCCACTGAGCACAGGCAAACAGCCATCTTCCTTTGAGCATTTCTAAAAAAACTGACAATTGTTCAATAGTGTTCGGGTTTATTCGGCGTGTGTTCTCGGACAGGTATTCACTTGAGCATTAAATTTTGAACGAACAGAACGAACAAATGCTCAAATGAGTACACACCTTAAGAATCATCCCAAAGTATTTTAACTGCTGAAAGTCCTGATTACCAGCAAGAACCTGCCCAGTGTTCTCGTAGTTTGGCCTGCAACACCTGGAATCGCTTGAATTCCCTGCACAATGTTGTCCACTACATCCAATGACTTTGCCAGTGTTTTGTTTCTCCCTTCAAGACATTTGATTGCACCTGGTAATGCAGAATAGTTGGCAACAATGAAAGCCAAGTCATTTCGTAGTGTACTTTAATAGCAACTGTTTCACAATGTGTATCGACAAAGCATAATCTTCATGCAGATTGTTAACAATACCCAGTATCATGTTTAAGTTGTTGATGTTATACAAAGCTGTAGATAGCCATGTATCCCATCTATTTAATACTGGCTGCAGGCATAGGCTATTTCAGAGGCAAATTCTTTGAACTGAATCCTGGTGGTAAATTTAAGAAAGGTCTTCATTGTTTTGGAAATCTAAGTATTTACTTCTGGGAATAGACTACGAGTGTCTTCATAAATTCTCTGCAGAACATTTTTGAGGCACGTGACATGAAGCATGTTGGGAGACAGGACGTATAGAACCTTACTAGCTTTTTTCATGTAGGCTGAAGATCTAGAAGTAAAAAGAATGTTCTGATGCCTAATTCCATTAGGCATAGTACATTCGGTGCAGAGGTAAACACTGAAGCTAAAGTTTAATTGTATGTGTAATCCATTTGTTAAAATGGATGCAAATATATACCAAAGAGTTGATCATAGTCCATTGTGCCAATCACAACATTTGCAACCAACCAGCCACAGGAATTTGTACTTTCATTAACCAACATCCATATTTTCTTCCCACTCACTGCTTCCCTAATTCTATTAATTGTATCACCGTAACAATCATTCACACTGTGTTTACGGAATGTGCTCTCATTTGGAACATTTTCTATAGTATTGGTTCATCTTAACCTGAGATCGGAAGTAAATATTTCCATCACTACGCGAAGGACATACATGATTGGTGGAACACCAGTGCAATATTTTGAATAGGTTGGACCATGTATAGTCATTATCATAGCAAAGTAGGCCACTATGTTTTTTTGCCCAGTACTTTTAAATATCCTGTCTTATTTTTTAACAAAACTCGGGTCAGACTCAGCAAAAGCCATAAAATACATAGGAAGCACTCAACATTCACAACCATCACTTAACGCTCCTGAGATGAACTGTCGACTGACTGATGCTCACTTGATGTTAACATGTGACAAGGACTGTACCACAAGGTCCCTTAACCCTGTGTTTAGAGTTTGTTGGTATTTGATTAGTGTTGCAAAACTAAAAGTCTTTTTTCTAAATCAAATGAAGGAATAAATTTAGCTATAATAATTTTTTAATGTTACTTTAAAAAAGTTTAGTACAAAACAAAGGAGGTACTTTTTAATGAAAGAATACCATTGAAGTCAAATCATAGCATAGAGTTACAAGTGGCTTTGTTTACATCAGGTATCAGCTTAGGGTGAATCAATAATTGTGTACTTGTGCAAGAAATTCTCAAAAGTTGTATTATCTATCTTCCATTAAGGAATACCAGCCCCATTAAACGCCTTAAAAAGATCTGGCGAAAGATGTAATTGACGATGGGAGATTGCATATGAAAATATCAGAGTTACTTTTGGCTCACCTGTTGTTCAACAAAGCAGATTTATGGTTAGAAGTTTGTACATGCTGCAAAACATGAAACTTTTTCATGGAGTTCACTTAAGTTTAACACATTTTGCAAATTATATTGATCCATCAGTCGAAACTACGTCACCAAAACCATTCACGAAATTATCATTTTTTTTGGGTGTAATCCTACCGGTTCTTTTGGCATGGTGAAACAACTGCCCAATAAACACCAACAAGAAACCACAAAACACTTTCAGACTACTTGCACAAAATACAAATCTCCAGTGGATGATAAAAGCGAACTGAGATAAAGTAAGATTCATATGTGTATGCAGTTGAACGAAAGAAAGTTATTGCCAGTTTAAGGGTGGGATGGGGTGGTGTTAATGGCGCTGCTTGCTTTAACTGATGTGGGTGAATGACCATGTGCAATATAAGCCACAAATTGGGAAAAACAAGCCCTTCCAGAAACATAAGGGGAATATGAATTGGAATTTACGATAGGGAGTGACAGTATAATGAATTCAGAAAATATTGTCTATTGTACATTCCAACTGTTAATCTCGAAGAAGAAAAAAAAAGGCAAACATATATTTTCTCTACACAACCCTAATACCCAGACGTGAACTTGCATTGAATCATTTTTATGATATATGCATGGTGTCTACTCAACTTTAGCAATGAAATTCCCAACTTTTTCCAGGATCATTTCCTAAAATGCCAAACTCAAAAGTATGTCACACCTTTAAGCCCCCTCCGCCAATTTTTGTATTAATCCTTTTTGTGAATAATAAGTTTTAAAATTAAAATAAACGTGGCTTTTTGTTTGTATTAACAAAGTCTAATAGGAATTATAAAATATATTACACAGCTACAAACAAACAAAATAGTTTTTTGAATTACATTTAAATGTACTGATTTACTGATTATTATAGTTTATATTTTAACTACCCTTTCCTTTTTTTAATTTAGCAAATTCCTGACTTATTCCCATTTCACCACGGCTAATTCTAGTTTTTCCAGATGGTAGACACCATGTATAATTAACAATAAAGTATAGGCATTTTGCCTAACAACCAGTCTCTTCTTATAATCCATCTTCAAACTAAGACATGCACAACATCTAGTCTTTGGAAGTTGTTTTATCAATGTGAAAGGTTACACCCATGTTTTAATCAATGATACATTTTCGGCTATGCCAGGATTCGAACCTGAGACCCTTCGTTCAATAGGCAGACATGCTACCGACTGAGCTAAGGTATCAGTTTCTTGTCTCACTACTTTTATCCTATATTCCCATCTCCTTATGTCTGCCACCAACAGCTTGTGGTTACATCTAAGGGTACACTTGGTTTTACCTCGATGTTTACAGTCTGCTTTTTCATTTCTTCATCCATAATAAAGTAGTCTTATCACAGACTTTAGCTAGTCAGGTGACTTTCTCTTTCCTTCTCATGCCAGCTGTTTGCCACTTTAATTTCATTTCTTGTACATAGCGCCAACAGTCTCTCCCTATCCTTCCTTCCCTACTCAATCTAACTACTTTTGCATTCAGATCCTCCCTTACTATCCAACACTCATTTCCCATATGCCTTTCTAGGCCTTCCTTGATCTTGTAATTTTCTTCTGCTGGGCACCCCACTTGTATTATAGCCACCTTTTTCCCAATCATTTATTGTCATCTTCATTATTATATCATTCATCCCTACTATCTCCGCCTGCAGCCCTTTTCTCAACATCATTCCTCATCCAATATCCAATATCCTTACTTCTCTAACGCCGCTCCCTATCCACTTGGTCTCGATTATGCCCAGGATATTTACTCTTCTCTTGACCATCAAATCTACAATCTCCTCCACTCTTTCAAACTTACCACATAAAAAAAAAAAGATTTACTATTTCATATTGCTTACTAGAAATATTATTGACAGTATTTTTTTTATTTTAAAGTTTGAATATGAAATTTTACAAGCCTTAAAATTGGAATTGAAATACATTTTGAAATAAGATAATTACTAGCACATGTGCAACTGTAAGAATACTGTAACAATAAGAATGGAATTGCAACTGAAGACGTGATAGTGAGCCATTATTACACTTCAAAAATTACTGTTTCAAATCTGTGACCAGAGTTGATATTTTATTCAAGAAATATAATTTCCACTACCGGCTTGCTGGACCTGTCGTAGCTTTATTTCCCTTATAATTTAACTTATGATTAGTACCCTTAATTCAGCACTGTAAAAGGGTATACCCATATTTACCAATTATAACTATTTTTGGCCATGCCAAGAATCAAACCCAGGACCCTTAGCTCAGTAGAGAGATATGTTACGGTGTTTGATCAATGAACTTAGTGATGTCGAAGGAAGCCAACCTAAAAGGATAGTTGAGTTAGGCCTAGATAGGGACAAACACACACTTAATTTCTTTTTATACTTTTAACACTTTCCACTTTTTCACACCTCCACAGTTACACATGGCTTAAATTTGAGGAAATATTCTATTTCATAAAGAGAGAAACACATAAGATACTAAGAAAGATATTATGGAGAACTACAGACTTTAAGAGTTCTGTCAAGAATGTAGTTTCCTATAGTAACATTCTTTGTGTTTTATGTGCTTCTCTTTATTTGAAAAAGTAAACAATGTGTACTAACTGGAAGTGTTAAAAGTGTAAAAAGGAATAAAAAAAAGTGTATTTGTTCCAATCTAAGCCTAACTTGACTATCCTTTCTTCTTGGCTTCTTTCTAGAGATGGGTCAAATCCATTATTTCTCAAATCCGAATATACATTTTATTTTTGAATCTCAAATCTGAATCCTAGCAAATTGTTAGAAATTTTAATGATTTACAAATAGACCTACATTACACAATATAGACCTAAACTGTGAATTAAGATTTATTTCAATCATGCTTTCAATTTTAATCAACCCCAACCATCCCTCGAAAAATACAGGTTAAAATACAGCCAAATTAAACAATCTAGACCAATATTATTGTTTAAAAATCAAATCAATCAAAATTTGAGTGTCTTTTAGTTATTTTTAAAAGACTTAAGGATCGTATGCAATAAATTGTTTGTTTTTTTGCATAGTAGTAGATAATTAAAACTATTTGGGTAATGAGAATTAACAGTATCTTTATTTTAATCATCACTCAGGCGAGTAAACATACTATAAGTCATGATGGCTGACTTTATACCGGGTGTAATGGTGGCTGACTGTATCATGCATAATGTGTTCTTATTTCTGTTTAAAAAAAGCCTTAATTAATTTTTTTCTTTATTTTGAGTTTATTTGTAATCATAGTTTTGATTTTCAGTTTTTGAAGAGTTTTAATATGTTCGTTAAAATATTTACAAAAATGTTCGTGAGGTGAAAGTTGTAGAAGTGAGCATGTGCCGAAACGGTCGAGTCCAAGTTTCCCATACAGTTGGAAGGGTAGGGTACTAGGCACATACATTTTCCACACCTAATATTTTTTTTAAAGATTTTATTCATGTTTATCTCTTTTGTCCGACAAAATAAATATTACGGCTTAAGTTGTGCTTTTCAAGTAGGCCTAACTAAGTAATTTTTGAATTTAAAATAATATTATACTCTGTTTAGGAGGTGAAAGATTCGATCATCGAAGCCAGTAAAACACCGAGTCCTCTAATCTCGAATACTTGTCAGGATTCAGTGGATTCAAGTGGTCCATCTCTAGTTCTAATGACGCACCAATGACTCAAAATAACAAAAAATGACTTAAAAATTCCTTTAAAATGCCATATTCACATAAAAACACGGCTACTTAACAAAGCTACTCAAATCAGTGAAGTTTCTTATTAAATACATTTGTATACACTTGAACAACTTTCCAGGTTTGAGAAGAAAAGTAAAGAAAAATAATCAAAATTTTAGCCTTAATGATTAGTTTTTAAATTTTGCCACAATGTATACATTTCGCCGTCAATATAGCTTATTCTTTTTCAAAATATTAGCCTTGTTTGCGCTTGCATAAAATGTTTTTTTCTTATTGTAGACTAAAACAAAATACTCTCTTCATACATAGATTTAATCAAATAAAGCAATCGATTTAATACAATTGAAACAAACTATAGTTTGAATTTACGTCTCGAAATTAATTTTTCTTTTTATAAACCAAGATGTTCATAAATGTTTAAAATCGTAATAGTTTCTAAAATTAATTTGAAATTATGTTTCACATAGATGGCAACTTTATTTGCACAGCCTTATCTTTAAAACATGAACGCGTAACCACAAACAAAGCAAAATAAATAAAAAAATTCTTCTTCTTTACACAATCCCGTAGTTTTACAAAAGTAGAATTCTATAAAATGAAAAATAAAAAAAAATAAAAAAAGGATAATCATATTTTCTTTGGTGAAGATATGTTATTTTATAAGTTTATTATCATATTTAGAAAAAGAAGACTGATCCCCTATCATGAAAATACAAACGACTGCCATGTTATGCATAAACAAACATTTGGGATTTGCTTTAATACCAGCAATGAACATATTTACTTTATTTAGTGTTTTTTGCTTTATCCCTTGAAACATATGCGATTAATGTTGTTTTATTCAATAACTGCACAGTGTTCATGTAAAAGCTGGTATATTATAGAGCTTAGGCCTACTTTGGGCAAACAAATTTATCTAACCATGATTATGACATACTAAATTTGTTTTTAGCACTGCGTCTTAATACTTGTTCGGGTCATACGTAGTGAACTAAGTTACTTAATATACAAATTATTGAGACAAGACCAAAAGGGAATGTTTTGTGCATTGAGATGCCTATATTTAATTTTTAAACTGGGTCTTGTTCTTGGTATGAAAATTGTTATTTTTCCCGAAAATTTAATTTCCCACTCAAGTTTGGAAAAAGTCCTTTTTCCCCGAGGCTCAGGCATAATAATAGTAATAATAATATGCTAATTATAATATAATGTAAATACAGATTATTTTATTAAATTATGCTTCCTCATTAGTTTTGTTGTCAATGTGACCCCTATGATTAAACAAGTTTAACAAGCCTGCAATGGATTCGAGCTTAGAACTATCCTAGGCAATGGTGGGCAATAAGTTGGCATGTTTAGTGTTGGTAGGCAACACACTCAACATGGCAGCCAACACATGTGTGCCCAACTACACATCACATTCATTATATAATATAGATAGCAAAGCAATCTGACCTGAAGTGAAGAAGTCATAGTTGAGCAGTTGTTCTATGGTGGGACGCATTCGGGGGTCAGTCTGAAGGGTGTTAGTAATCATCTTCAGAGCTGGTGCAGACAATTTAACTGATGAGGGTATAAAGTAGTCACACTTTTTAATACGGCTGTATGTCTCTTTTAGTGAACTCGTCTCAAATGGAGGCTTGCCGATGAGCAGTGTGTACCTGTAACAAGGTTAGAAGAATAAAAACTAGGGATAAGACCATCGAATCCTTAAGGATATTTGAGGATTCAAAAAAGTATTTGAGATCTGGTAAAAAACAAGGTTTTCTAATATTTTTTAGAGCTCTAATACTGCTTGTTGGTGTTTCAGCCCCAACTTAATTATTGGACCAACTCAACAACCAGACCCCATACCATTTATTTAACACTTAACCGAATGTATTAATACTATAATAAATGCACTATAACAAAAGAAATTAACATTTAATTACTACTTATAATTCTTTGTATTTTCATAATATTTTTTCAAGATTTGTATTTGAGGTTAGAATGAAGATTTGGACTGTAAATCGAGGGTAAAATGAGTTGTATTATTAGTGTAGGTGCATTTGTAATTTTGTGTAATTTTTTTTCTCACTAAAAACAAATACTCGATTTCAAAATAAGGTAAATGAGCCTTATAAAAAACTCGGGTGGCATTTTTTTTAACATTATCACTGTATATAATCCAAGATGGCATCCATAATGGCTGCCTTTCAGCAGTATTTCTAGTCTTTCTAATATATCTCTATAAGGAAAAACCTCTTTTTGCTTTACGAGGTAATTGTATTATATTTGGAAGAAGGTATAGGAAAGGTGGATAGAAAAATATAAAAGGGACGAACACAATATGGCTTTTACAATAAAAAGAAGAACAAAGTTCTCATTTTACAGTGCTGCCATTGGACAAAGAGGTAATGGTTGCCTCTTAAGAAAATCGATTGTCACCGCCCAATCACCCGACCTAGGTTTAATTTCATCGGAACTCATCAAGGAGTGTGAAACGCACCTAATTATAATAAAATTACAAATAATGTGTATAAATATATGTTTTATTGCACAAGAAAACCAACGGAATCATCAAATTCAGAATAAAGGTATTATTAAAGGTTTTACTATGCAAGCAGTTACAATCAGATTTTACCTTTTAATTACAAAGTATCTGTGTAAAAATGTATTATTTTGATTGAAGAACCAATCTGACCACATACAATAAAATACAAAATAGTTATTAAAGAACATTTTAGAAAACATTCTAAAAATTGGTTGAAGTAAGGAGTGGTCATGTTTAAAAGATAAGACTTAGATAAATTAATATAGAAATATATATAAAGATTAAATTTGTAGATTAAACAGTTAGTGAATTGGTAGATGTATTAAGTGGAATTAACAAGTAAAAATGTATAATTTAATGTCTTTTTTATTAATAATAATCAAACAATCTAATGAAACTATAGTTTTATTCATCACAATCCTCAGCTATCCAGCTGATTTATTGTTACAATTGAAAACCAGCATCCACAAAGTTTTGTACATGGAATAATGTTCCTGCGGCAGCTACACCTTACTTCGCATCAGCACTTTAGTCACAATAGCTGGTGGACTCAAACATCGAACAAGATAAAAGTGATTCAAACCTATGTTAAACCTCCAACCAAATGCATATGGTGATGGGAGGCATGGGTGATTTTCATTAGCTTTATTTCAAATCAAAGATAAGTAATGTGCTCGACATATGTGCTGATCCAATGTTGGTGGAAGGTCTTCTTTGTCTGCACGATATGAGTACAGGAACCAATGAAGCTCATTTACTTGTGTGGATATGGTATCGACATAAAATGCAGACAAAGCGTTCCAACTGTGAGCATATATCAGAGGGCAGATCGCTGTAATTTCCAAGCATTACTAACAAGTCCATGATCTCATCATCACAATCGATGAATGTCTTTAAACACCATTCCTTGAGTCTGCCAGCAAATCTACCAGAAACATTACACCAAGTCAAAGGATGGAACCCTAATAGTGTAGTAGTGCACTTTTGTCCAAATTTGTTATGTATGCCCTGAACAGAAATATACCTCTCTTGACTTCCCTTCCCTGTGAGGAAGAGTGTATACTGTTAGGCGTGGATATGTGTGAACAAGTAACAAGACATCCGTGCCTGGAGAACTAACCACAAGCTCTGCTGCACTGGAAACAGATAGAGAATGCAATACTAGTAGTGTGTTTGCCTCTTCTTGGCTGTGAGTTAGAAACGAGTCTGGAATATTAACATTGACCTTTGTTTATGTTCCCCAGGTCACTATGGTTTTTTACAATCTGTTATTTGTGCTCTTACTGTGACTTACAACCTTGTCAGTTAAGTACTCTTGAGTTCTGCTTTAGTCCTGCTATCAGAGGAAATCCTTCAGATAAACGTTCTGGATGAAAGCAGTATCTTTCACATGGTGATATGTTGACTTTCTTTTTCTTCTCTTTGTCCTCATCTGTTCTTTGAATGATGATGTATCTGTCAAACACTCATCTGACTTCATTGTACTTAGCTGCCAGGTTACAAATTATATACAGGAAGGAATCGGCAAAATTTAAACATGTCTTCATTTGACCCATCTTGGTTTAAGAATTTACCACAGCCTTTCCATCATCGAGAATTATTAGGTATGCTGACAATTCATTTGTTGTCTCCACAGTATGTTCTATTATTGTTTCTTCCAATGTGATGGGACATTCATTTCATGGTTGTCAGATGAGTAGCTTTTAGTTGTCTTGTTCCTGTAGTCTTCAATTTTTTGCACGTCATTACCCGACTTCTTAAGATGATGAAGTATCGAAGCCTTATCATAAGCTAGGAGGGACCCATCTGAAGTCATCCACTTTGTCTTCCTGACAAAAGACACACATTTCATTGACAAAATTAATGTCTCACTTTTGTTAGATCTTTGTAATGTGGAAGTACATGTAGACTCAGCAGTATTGGAGTTTTATGGTGTTCCTCTTTTCTTCTGATTTGCATCACTGATGTGTCAGCTTTTAGTCCTTTTATATATATATAGCTGACCTCTGCTTATTCTATGAATATTTTATTTTTTAAGATCCTTGTAACACTTCTTGTGATAGGAAACACCATTATGTAGCAGTTGGTCGGTAGACAAACCTCTTATGCGATTCTTTAAGGTCAATAATTCTGTTTCTCCATATGAATATAGAACATCAGTGCTTGTGATTATTTTCTCCACTAAGGCCAAAGATGGTTGAACCAAATTGTTTGTGTAGTCGGCTCGCTCACTGGAGAAATAAAACGAAGTTCAAAATCCACAGTTTTTGACTTATAGTTAGATGAAGACTCTGCCATTTTGGTTCATATCATTTGAGGATTCAAAGAATTTTTGTTGCTCTTCAGTACTTCTTTTCTTGCTAACAAATAAAAAGAATATGTAAGTAAACATACACATATACTCCAAAAATCGACAAGCGTAGCCCTAACAACTACACCATATTCAAATACATCGAACTGTAAAATTTGAGCAATCTTCTATTACTGCAGCCATTTTGGATTTCAGGCTTTTAGAATACTTAGAAAAAATTTTACCCTATTTTTTTCTAATATTTATAGAATTTTAACAAAATCAGGTGAGACTTTGCTTTTACAAAAAAGAAATGTGTTTTAATTCGAGGGTAAAATAGAGGTTTGGATTCTGATTTAACAGTAAAATGGATATTTGGATTCCAACAACAACAACAACAACCACTCATTTATCTATACAAAACGCAGAGCAAAAATGTGTCAAATATTTTTATTTTTTGTTAAATTTTGTTCATTAAATCTCATTTTTCTGTGTTATTTCGTATTTATTCAAAATTAGATGTTATCTAAGCTGTTTAAGTATTATTTTCATATTGAGACAGTGTATACAAAATTAAAATTTAGTATTGAAATCTTATGTATTTGCTTTAAATTTTTTTTGTCAAGTTTGTCTACATATTTCACAATTTTGTAGCCTAATGTTAGCTTACATTACAACCAAATACTAATCAAATTACAGCATGGTCAAAATTTCTGCTTAATTTCTTCTTAATTTTGTGTTTAATTAAAGAAAACTAATTTATCATATTTTTAAATGTATAAACTTATTCGGTGAAGAATGTTAGCATTTGTATTGTTATAATATTTATGTAAAACTCATATAGCCTGTACATACAAAAGTTAATTAAGTTAAATAAATTTAATTAGCTCACTGTGTAATTGTTGCATAATGGGTCATTTTAATCTTGCCGGACTGGCCGGCCCAAAAAAAAATTAGCGGACACTGCACCAACGCCTTGTAAACTGGAACAGCAAAACAAGACAAGATCCATAGTGGTCCTTTGGACTCCAACCAACTGCAGTTCAGGGTTCTGGACATTTATACGATGTGCCAACCCACCCTCCATTCCCTTCCACATCAGGTTCATTTTGCATATAATGCAGCACCTCTCGTACTATTTTTGTATACGATTCCAACAACTCGTCTCATGAGCATCCAGGAGGCTTCAGTTCAAAGTAGCCTACAAGTAGCAGTCATGATGTTTGTTCCGTCAGTCTCACCATCTCACTGCATATAATGTAATAAACTTAAGATTAGGTCTTTTGTCTGTTACAGACTTGTACTTTTTAAAGCTTCTTCATATGAGAAGCTTCAATTTAGTTTAAAAGTAATAGTTATACTTTGCTAGATTCTGTTTCTACTAAACAGAGTTTAGTCCTTATGACCACACTTGTTTATTGTTTAACTATGTCCATATGACTAGTCTTAAATATTTGGGGAACAGTCTGATGCCCCGTTCTATGTGACCATGTCACTAAGCCTTTAGATTGGAAAAAAGCGGATATTGGGTTAATCCATGGCGTTGCCGTATGTGCTAGTTGGGTCTTGGCTGTTATCAGTCTTTGGTTTGACATTATTGTCCCTTGGTATGGTGCTCATCTTGTGGGTATGCTTCTATCCCAGAGGACTGGCCCGCTTGGTGTTGTCTAGATCTTTCCGGCTCCCTGCAGGCACCACTTGGCTCTTAATGTCTAGAAGTTTTTCCATTGTTGTAGTCTGTCTCTAGACTATTGATGGTTATTAATTTTACTATTGAATGATAAGGCAGCACTAATTAGGAATAGTCCTGCCATAGTTTCCTGATGGGAATAGATTCCTGATATCTCTCTTTTTACAATTTGTAAACTATTAGTTACAGCATTTGGAACATCTTTTGCATCATATTACTCTTCTTTGGAGTTAACCAACATTAGCTGATTCAGTTAGCAACTATTGCTGTACCTACTTAAATAAAGACTTCCTAGTTTTAAAAGATGTTCAACGTCATTATTTGAGACTTACTTACAGTCGTAAGGCTGCAGTAGTGTAGTGTATTGTTGCTTAACTATAACTTAATTTAATCCTTCCAATTAAAGTTACTGTAGTTATTTGTTTAGTACACTTTTGTTTTAGAAAGTGTGCATGTTCTTCTTTAAGGAATCACACCTTTTCAATCTTCGACTCAAGCATTGTCTTGAGTGTCAATTCAAGGTGCTTCACTCCAAACACGACGATTTTGGTGAGAATGATACTTCTTGTTACTTTGTTTATGTTTTACACCTAGCATTAAACAGTGGAAAGTATAAAGTGCTATAGTGATGTGAATGTGTAATAATTCTATTTTGTTTGGATACCAATCAACTTATTTGTTAACCTGTATTTCACTCTTATGTTTAGCATGCCTTTACCTTTCCATTTCAATTTCCTTGTAACTGTGGTCGTCGCTTTTATTACCAAATAGAAGCAATGCTGCATTTAAATGTCTTTAACATGACTCCACAAATATATAACATTCTATAGATTTGACCATAACTCTCTTTCTACAACAAAACATTTTATAAATTCCCTCAAATCTTCCTGATTAACTTCTCAAGTATATTTTCAATGTTTTGGGGGGTTATAACTGTTTTTAACTGGTAAGCCTAGCTTTCCTTTTCAACATAAAAGTTATATTAACCTAATGCAATGTGAACTATTAATACTATTACTCACATTATACAGCCAATTGACCAGACATCAACTTCATAACTGTGTCCTTTCTTGTTCAGGATTTCCGGTGCTATATAGTTGGGAGTCCCGCAAAGGGTCCTGTGAAAAAAAGAAGTTGTTTCAACAAAAACCTTCACTGCAGTTTTAGCATTCACAAAATGTAGAGCTAGACCTCTTTATTTTAGAGAGATTTAAATAGATTATTAAATTAAGAAAATTTGAGAAACTGAAGCCTAGTCAAAAGTAGCGAGCACCAACACATACAGTTCCATTTTTCAACCTGAATGGCATCTTCCTCAGGAAATATAGAAGCCTGCTTCCTATTTAG
>CABEEJ010010488.1:0-14100 GCA_901482245.1 Timema douglasi
AGGAGATTAGGAATGAAGCTATCCAGGGAAGAGTTGGGGTACAAGGAGATTAGGAATGAAGCTATCCAGGGAAGAGTTGGGGCACAGGGGTACATCAGATAGTAGAGTAAGCAAGGCTGAGATGGTAATGGTCAGGTAAGGAGGATAGAGAAGGACAGGATGCCAAACAAAATGATGGAAATGAGCCCTGTAGGAGAAATACCGCAAGGGAAGTCAAGGAAGAGACGGAAGGAGCAGATAACAGCAAATTGATTTTTTTTGCACCACGTTCAGGTTATATGTCTATGTAATAATTTACATTGGTGGTTTAGGATTTAGGAAAGTTTAATTGAGAGGAAGTGCTCCCACATTTGCGTGGAAGGAGAGTGGAAAACCATTTAGGAAAAAAAAAACATCCTTAGTGCACCCGACTGGGACCGAACCTCGATTTCACCGTCTTTGGCAGTCTTAGCCTAACCCTAGAGTAGCATGTTAGACCACGCAACCACCGTAGTGGGTAACAGAAACAATTCAAGGAGGAAGAATGGTGGATGGGAAGAGGAAGATGGAGGCCTTTTATTAAACTGAGCCGGTTACGGGCTGGAAACAGATGACGATGACTGAAATTTTACTAAATGTTAGAATTTGTTTCTCATTCGGAACATTCTTGTTTTAAACATTTAGTGGGCAATACTAATATATAGTCTAGATCATTCTTTTGATTGAAGTTGTCCAGACGGTTGTCGGCCATCTTCTCGACAGCGCCGCGGCTAACCACCAGTTTGTGTGCGTGTGTACTAATAACGCTAATTTTATAGGGATGTGGAAAGTTGAATTTAGAGTAGGTGTACCCACATTTGCGTGGAGAGAGTAAAAAAAAAACTTTCAGGATAAAACACCCTTTGTTCACCTGACCAGGATTTGAACCTTGATATCTTCATCAAAATTCAGCACCAAGAATCTTTCATTATTAATTTCGAGTTAACTCTGAGTTTAAAAAAGTGGACCTCGTGCACCACTAAGATTTATTTCTTGGTTCTTTAAACAAAAAAATTCCTAATATTATTATTTCCAAATATGTGGACACTCACCGTACACTTCCAGAGTAGAGAGGATATCGTGAACCCTCTTGACCTCGCTGAAGGTCGCCCTGCGTGTCGGGAAGGGTACACTGCGGAGTCTAGGGTCGTCCTTCTTCAGCGGGGGGTTCCTGCCCCCAAACAGGATCCCACGGTTGTGCCCCACCGCGCGGTAGATTATCAGACCACACTGGCTCAAGTGCGCGGACCACGAGTCCATCATGTTCTGGACATGCTGCGGGGGAGAGACGTTGGGTCAGACAACATGACTGACTACCTTAGTTGTTTGTTGTTGTTGTTAAGTGTTGAAGAACTATTTTTTCCAAGAGTCGTTATTTAAGATGCCCTAATTCGTGCTCTTCCCGATTACTAAATGTTGTCAGACATCTTGGCTCAGTCGGTCGTGTGTCTGACTACTGGGCTAAGGGTCCCGGATTTGATTCCCGGCATGGCTGAAAAATGTATCATTGGTGAGATGTAGGTTTACCCTTACACAGTGATAAGTTAATGGCCGGGAGGCTGGATGTTGTGTTTGTTTTAGAGTTAAGTTAGTTTATAAGTCATGAGCTGATTTAATCAATTGGTTCAGAAAGCGCACCTTAAATAAAATTAAACTAAAGACGGTTAACTCGATAACTCGATTATTACAAATTTTGAAAGAATCAATATTAATATTTTATTTTTCAAAATAGAGGAGAACTTTGCTTAAATGAAATTACATTTTTTTAGTTGTTTTTGTTTTGCTATAAAGGTGTAACAGGCGAGACTTAATCTTATCGGAAATTTAATTCTTTTAGTTTACCCAGAAACGATCGTAACAAACACTTTCCGAGAATCCCTTACCTCAACTTAATCTCATCTATTTGAGATATTCAACATGCAGACAAGAGAATTTCTATGAGCGACAGCAAAAGACCCTACCGATTTTTCCGGCAAAAGGTATTTTAACATACATTCCAGGGTTCGTTCACATACCCCACTCGACAAGGGAGCGACAGCTTTACTTCCCCTCTGAAGGAACTCGCGCTATGGATCAAGAGAAATCCGTCGACACTGGAAAGGTTTGACCCGACGATTACCTGAAGTGAGCACTTTACCTCGAGATCACCGAGGCTGACCTTGATTTAACCATCTTAACTTTAGTTGTAAGGGTCCGGCCTTTTGTTACTGTCTAGCCTATTGGTTCTCTTTTTACATCAGAAGGTTGACCTGGCGGTCTAGGGGGTAAGGTATCAGATTTCTGTGCTGGCGGCCGGGGTTCAATCCTCGGTCGCGGCAAAGATTTATCTGATTACCAAACCCTTCCTTCACCTCTGACAAGACATCTTGTGAATGTGGGGAATGCCAGGCCTCCACCGTGGTTCGGATTCCACGTTAAACTGTGGGTCCTCCATTTCATCTCACAATCACCCTACCATTACACATTAGCGTAAGTGCGTATAACCCGAATGGGTAGTAAGACGCGGTGCTAAATATTATTATTATTTAGTATAAGAAATTAGTGGTACATATTGTATACATTTTACTATCACTAAACAGTTATAGTTGTTGATATTCTAATATCACGAAGCTGCCCTCAGACTTGTCCAGTTCCGAGAAGAGTTCACGAACGCACTAATCACGATACACACCTGGAGAAGAGAAGCTTCATTGTATCGACGCAGGCTGGCCCCCGCGCTCTTGGGGTGACTGCCTCCGCTGCGAGAGTCTCTGGAGCTTTGCCCCCCTCCCTGACGTGCCCGCACCGTGTAGCTGTGGAACGTCTTGTGGACCACTACTTCCCTACCTGAGGAGAAACATCCGTGTCGCTGTAGAGACGGGTCAAACCCACATTTTTACACGAAATAATAATCTCAAACACGGATCTTAAAAAAAACCAAGAAGCTCACTTTAATTCCCGCGTTGATGTAGTTTTTATCAGTCCAGTTCATGTGGCACGCAAATGAACTAATTAGGCTAATGGGTTAAGGACAAGGAAGGTGGAATTTAGAAGTGTTCCTGCAATTGTTTGTAGGGAGAGTGGAAAACCATTTTGGAAAAAACAGCCCTTAGTACACCCGACCGAGGTTTGAACACTGACCTCCCCGTCATTGGAAGCCTAGACTACTACGATAATAGCGCCTTAGACCATGCGACCAACACAGCTGGTGGTTTGGATTTTATTATCATTAGCACCGCGTCTTACTACCCGTTCGGGTTATACGCACTTACGCTAATGTGTAATGGTAGGGTGATTGTGAGATGAAATGGAAGACCTACAGTTTAACGTGGAATCCGAACCACGGTGGAGGCCCGGCATTCCTCACATTCACAAGATGTCTTGTCAGAGGTGAAGGAAGGGTTTGGTAATCAGATAGATCTGTGCCGGGACCGAGGATTGAACCCCGGCCGCCAGCATAGAAGTTTGACACCTTACCCCTAGACCGGGTTTGGATTTTAATCCTAACCTTAACATATTATTTATCTTGTGAGGGAATATCTCTGTGATTTCTGGAACAGATACCCTCTAAGTCTTCCTTGAGTTATATCGACAATATTAGGGTTTTTAATGAGCCAAGCCACAGGTTGTTACCAAGTATACCAACCGTAAAATATTGCGGCAGCAAAGTGTCCTCCGCCCAACATGAGGATGGCCCAAGTGGCCTTCCCTACAGTCTGCTGCGCCAGGGATACCAACACTTCATCTTTCTCCTGTACTTCCTGGAAACATGACAAAACACAGACGATGTCATCTCGGCCCTCACTGCGCTGACCTTGGATCTCGTTGACTCGTCATCTTGATCTGTTTCAGGGTGTCCGGCTAAAATATATTCTAAAATTCCTCGACTTTTCCAGGTTTTCCAGTCACTATATGTTATAGACATTATTTTATCAAGATCACAACCAAATGTAGTAATATTTTAGACACAAACACAATATCATCTTGTGTCACCGTATGAACGTGTTATGCGCTGCCGGGTTGCGTGAGCTAACTAAGATTTCAGTGAGATTATATTGAGACATTAAAAAAATGGGCTTGTCCCAGTACAGTTTAAAATTGTTGTGAGACATTCCTTTTAGTCTCTTGTTCATTATAGCGAAATTTAAAGCGCACACATGTGCGTAACCTCAACCAAACTGTGTCTGAAGGCGCGCAGTAAGTAGAGGGGGCGAAGAGACGGAAATCAGAGGTTGACTTGGAGACTCGACGAGGACAAAAGAGAGTCGCGGTGTTAACTGGAAGAAAAATATTATTTTGGCTATTGAAAATAAAATTTGTGAATTATTTTATTGAATGTGATAAAATTCCAGAAATTTTATCAAATTCCCTGAATTTTCTGTTTCCCAGGTCACTGGAAAACCTGATGTTTATAATAAATTATTATTATTATTATTATTAGCACCGCGTCTTACTACCCGTTCGGGTTATACGCACTCATGCTAATGTGTAATGGTAGGGTGATTGTGAGATGAAATGGAGGACCTACAGTTTAACGTGGAATCCGAACCACGGGGGAGGCCTGGCATTCCCCACATTCATAAGATGTCTTGTCAGAGGTGAAGGAAGGGTTTGGTAATCAGATAATCTGTGCCGCGACCGAGGATTGAACCCCGGCCGCCAGCATAGAAGTCTGACAACTTACCCACTAGACCACGAGGTCATCATTTTTATAATAAATAAGTACAAAGTGGTGTATACAAAGGGTTGGTGAAAGTTTAGGGGTGACACACACCCCCGACCAACAAAGCCAGAGAACATCTACTGATTCAGAACGCCTCCAGAAGCTATTCGGAATGTATTTATGGTAACTATAAGCAAAGGTTTATAGAGTGTACACCCAAGTGAAATAAATAAGAAATATTTTTGAAAAATAAAAATAAAAGATCACTCACACATCCCGACAACTTATCTCAGTCTGTAGCATGTCCGCCAACTGAGATAAAAGAGTCCCGGGTTTGATACCCTGAACAATGTATCGGTGAGATGTGGGTCTCCCCTTTCACAGTGATAAATTAATTGCAAGGGGGCTGGGTGATGTCTAGCGGGTTTAACCTTCTTCCCGTGCAAAAGGCACCGATACAACGAAAATATTTTCCCGTCTGCGTTTTCAAAGAAAACTTTGACGTGTCTCGAAGCCTGCAGCCTCCGGTCGCGATCCTCCCTCCCGAGGACCGTTTTCTCGTCTTCCGATCCGGATGAGCTGCCGTTTCGATCGATCCTTTTGTGTTTGAACTTGGCTGTCTTGTCTCGACTGGCGCCCTGCGGCGCGTCGGTTTCGTCCTCGCTGCCGGTGTCGGACTCTGAGCCGGAAATGCTCGAGACATCGTCTGTGAAGATGGGAAATATTCACCGGTGACACTCTCAGCACGACAAGTCATCGTGTAGCGCAGATTCGCCGCTACTTTGACTCGCGACTACCGGTGCCATCTACCAGTCTCCCCTTTAAATACACATATATATGCATATTGGCGAGTCTTAATACCAGTTTGGGCTGTGAGCATGTGTACTAATTACGATAATGTGTTAGGGAGGAGGAAGGTTTAATTTAGAGTAAGTGCACCCGAATTTGCATGGAGGTTGTGGACGACTGTTTAGGAGACACCAGCTGCAGTGACACTCAACGGGGAATCTAACCTTACCTCCCCATCATCGTCAGTCCTATCTATTGCGATAGTGGCACCTTGGACTGATAGTGTCAACATCATTTTGTTGGCTTCTACCATGAGAGCTAGTAGTTTTCTCAAAGTTTTCTTTTCATAAGCAGATCATGTTTGGTAATTATGTTTTGAAAAGGAGCTTATATCTCATATAAAATCGTAATATAACTGTTTTATTGTCGCGCCTGTAGTGGATTCAGGTGTCAAAGAGCACCACACAGCTATTTCATCAGTTTTGCAAGATTGTACAAGAAAAATCGTCAAACTGCTATTCATGAAGTGATTTTTTTTTTAGATCATCATTTGCATCTGCTATAATAGATGGACCCGCCTCGGTGGCGTAGTTGGCTAACGCGCTTGTCGTGTTGAGCTCGACTGCTGAGGACGGGGAGATCGAGGTTCGAATACTCGGTCAGGTGAACTGGGGGTGGTTTTTCCTAAATGGTTTTCCACTCCCCCTCCACGCAAATGCTGGTTGACTTCCTCTAATTCAACCTTCCCAATTCCTAACCCATTAGAGTAATTAGTACGTAAAGCGTATAACCCGAATGGGTAGTAAGATGCGGTGCTAAATATTATTATTATTATTATAATAGATGAAATGTTCTAAAACGGCCTGCCCCCACCTATCTATAGGGTGGCACCAAAACTAGCGCAAACATGAAAAGCCGATCAAATTTGCTTTGTGTCACTAGAAGCGTAGAGCGCCGTTCTAATCACTTGAGTGGGAACCTTCAGCACAAATCCACCGCGCAAGTCAAGGACTTGATGTAGCGGTAAGAAAAATGGGTTTTATTTTCTACATAACGAGGGCAATCAACGGACAAAATCATGTTTTTTTAAAAACAAACATATAGAGTGCGAGTATGGCTTGCGGCACGTACCGGCCACTTGAGCGAAGTTGTCCTCGGAGACCGGCCTGAGACCCCCCAGGTGCTGTTTCAGGTTGTACCGGTGCCAGTCCAGCTTGTAGTGCAGTCGCTGTTGCTGCTGGTCGTCGAAACTGGTGTTACAGAACGAGCAGAGGAGCTTCTCCGACACGGTGAGCTCCTCCAGTCTCGCCAGGGCCTCTCTGCTCGCATCTTCCCCTGCAATCACATGTCCATCACAGACTCTGCCGTAAAACCGGGAGGGAGGA
The DNA here is from genome assembly GCA_901482245.1 of Timema douglasi. Taxonomy (NCBI): domain Eukaryota; kingdom Metazoa; phylum Arthropoda; class Insecta; order Phasmatodea; family Timematidae; genus Timema; species Timema douglasi. The sequence continues at coordinate 6,835 of CABEEJ010010488.1, forward strand.
ATGACATGGGAGCGAATCCTGGATATCTCAGTGGTATATTATTAATATTATTATTATTATTATCACCGCGTCTTACCACCCGTTCGGGTTATACGCACTTACACTAATGTGTAATGGTAGGGTGATTGTGAGATGAAAATGGAGGACCTACAGTTTAACGTGGAATCCGAACCACGGTGGAGGCCCGGCATTCCCCACATTCACAAGATGTCTTGTCAGAGGTGAAGGAAGGGTTTGGTAATCAGATAAATCTGTGCCGGGACCGAGAATTGAACCCCGGACCCCAGCACAGAAGTCTGACACCTTACCCCTAGACCGCCAGGTCACCTCGTCCATTGTTCCCCTCTCACTCGCACACACGGGTTCACCAATAATAACAAACATAAAAACAAATCATCCGATGAAATGCATTGTGGGTAAACAGTTTTGGAAACCATCCAAAGCTTTACGTGACAAACGAACGAACTTAAGAGATCGAGCTTATGATTCAGCTCTCCAGAGCTATACTACTATTTTCTTACGAAAAGAAACAAATCTGAACAGCTAGAAAAAGCTACTAGAGTTACATTCATGTATTCATACATCAAGTCACGCGGCTGTCACTTTTGATAGATACATTCAATAATAACAATAATAATATAGTAAAAGTTATCAATGTTGATCACAAATACATGTTTATGTTTCTAGAAGATTCTCTAAATGTCAATATATAAAAGATCCATGTAAAACTATAGTATCCGAGCGCTTTACTATGATACTAAACAAATCTCAACAGAAGATTTCTTACTTGAAGAATAATTACAAGTGTCCAACTTCATGCATTGAGCTATCTTTATAGATTCAGTGAAGTCGGACAAATCTTCGCAGTCGTATATCTTGTAAGTTTTGTAATCCATGGTCACGCTAAGCTGTTTAACCGACTCTTGTAAACTGAAACAAAAATATAAACAAACGTGCAATTGTCATGTTGTTACCAATGTCGGGGATTACCACAGTCAAAAGTTTATATACAAGTGGATACATATGCTTAGTACATATGTGAGATGAGATTATATAGGTACAGTGCTGCAGTAACATCAGCAGTGCACCCACACAGGGGGAGGGGGTGCGGGCGGGGAGGCACACCCTTGTGTTGATCCTGTCTAGTAGTCCTAACTGATGTTATAGTAGTCTAGGAAGGGGCCTAAGTCCTGAAGATTGCGGCGGAGTTCCAAATCTCCCAGTTCCAGACGTGGTTCCATCGAGGACTTGCTCAGTGACTAGGAATTTATTTACCTACTATAAATCATCGGTGATTTTTGTGACATTAGGCCTATGTGATGGCTAAGCCAACTTTAAGTTTAGGCCTATTTATTTATCATTTTGTTAGATTATCATGTTTATGATAGTCAAATTATGAATGATCAATAAAACAAACCTTCCAAAAAAGCTTCTAGGTGTATAAAATTGTAAAACAAAGGTCCTCCGGCAGCTGAGGGGACCTCCCGCAAACTCCCCCTTTCACATACTGCGTACGCTACCGAGTAGCAAGTTGAGAGAAAACTAGATGGACAGATATGTTGAATCTGAACCTTAAGTTTCTTTCGAATCTTGAAACTAGTTTTGAATCCTTGAACCTTTAAAAATGTAAGAAATATTTAAAATTGAATTTATAAAAGTTGAAGTGCTGGTGCCCCTGACAGATGATATTGTGTGTCGTGTCTATTAACAACAAAAATAACACTTTTTTAGTTTTTATTTATATTTATAATTTACAACCCGTTCGGGTTATGCGCTTTAAGTACTAATTACTCTAATGGATTAGGAATTGGGAAGGTTGAATTAGAGTAAGTGAACCCGCATTTGTGTGGAGGGAGAGTGGAAAACCATTTAGGAAAAAACCACCCCCCAGTTCACCCGACCGAGATTCGAACCTCGATCTCCCCGTCCTCAGCAGTCGAGCTTAACACGACTAGCGCGTTAGCCAACTACGCCACCGAGGCGGGTTCTCTTTTAGTAAATTATTTATATAATTTTGTCACTCTTCTGACTTTCTTTTACCAAAAATTGTTACATCAAGTCAAGGTCTTTATAAATGTATTCAAGATATTATTATGGAATTTTCACAAAGCTTGTGAATACCACACGATTTAAACTTACCTCTAGAAAAAGAGAGCATCTCTGTTTACCTAAAACATACCAATCAACTCCTCATTTCAAAAATATATTTGTAAATAGCTCAGAAACGCTTGGTTTTATAAAAATATATTTCTGGTAGTAAAGTTATTTTATTAATACTACATCACAATGACACGTTCGTTATTTCATATCTCAAATAGTCGCGGAGATGCTATCAAAAGTGGAAATTCCCGCACGTATAAAGTACCCTCAAATAAATTTTTCCAGAAAAATTAGAGCTGCCATTTTGTTTTTAATATTAAACGGGGCCTAGTTATGAATTTAGATCAAAATATTAGAGAGAATTTTGAGAAATATACAGATTTTTTTTTTTTGCTGTTAGGTAAAGTACCCTTAGTTTTAGAATTAGATATCTTATTCCAAAAATTCTTGTGAGGACCCTTATGGAAACTCTAGTTATCGAGTTTTATACCGATCTAAAATGATTTCGGCTCAAGTCAGAGATACATACGCACCAACAACCCACTTTTTTTAAGGTTTAAAATCTCGAGTTGGATTTTTTTTTATGATCACCATAATCCTCTCTTCAAGAGGTCGATAGAGTAAGAGTCCCAAAAAACCAACAATCACATAAACGATGATAATGAGAGGTTTTTAAACTGTTTTAGTTATTTTAAATAACAGGGACTACTTTTTCTTTGTGTAGTGATAAGTTACTAGGCTGGAGTTATCTTTACTTAATAATATAAAATCTCAGGCGGAAGGTTCACTGTGCTAACCACAAATATTGGCAGCCGCTAGGTTGGTAGCTCCTTTGCAGTATTCCTTATGTCTTATGATCACGACCACCTTGGACCATTCGACCATTGAGGCGCGTTAGAAACTTTCTACTGTATCCGTTTCAAAGAAGAGAGGCTAGTAAGGTTTCCTTGGGATTAGGGGGTAGTAAGAACTCAGGTTTTATTACTTAAAACAGTTTTATTAATACTGGAACATGTGCAGCAACATAACAGTGAATTTATAGATAAAACAAAAAAATCTTTTACATTTTTAGCATTCCACTTTAATGTTTTGAAAGCCAACTCCTTCTTCTTCTTAATTCTGCAAGTTTCGGCGGTCTTTTTATCAAAGAATATGAAAGTGTAAAAAAAAAAAAACCAAACAAACAGAGGAAATGATTGCACAAACATTTTCAAGGGTAAAAAAAAAAACCTTTTCGACCCCGGGCCTCAATTTACTAAAGGAAGCGAATAGATTTCCCGGCGAAACTTTAAAAGAAATGTCTAGACCCATTTTCACCAAAGAGAGAAGACTCGACTTGGAGCCGTTTGGTTGCGTCTACTCAAAAGTAGGAGCAGCTTGTCGATCATTTCACTCCAATAGATTAAAAAAAGTTATTATCGTAATGCCTCGCTATATTCTTAATTAACGTGCTACAGTTAATAAGTTAGGCTTAGCATAGCGTCTTTTTACCAGTTTGGGCAATACACCCGAGTACTAATTACTCTAATGGATTAGGAATTGGGAAGGTTGAATTAGAGGAAGTGAACCCGCATTTTCGTGGAGGGAGAGTGGAAAACCATTTAGGAAAAACCACCCCCAGTTCACCCGACCGAGATTCGAACCTCGATCTCCCCGTCCTCAGCAGTCGAGCTTCAACACGACAAGCGCGTTAGCCAACTACGCCACCGAGGCGGGTGAAGTTCTTTATAAAAGATAGCACGCTTGTTTGAATAAGCCCCTAAGAATACTTCAATTTCTTAATAAAAAGAAAACATTTCGATAAGCTTTGTATTTTCCACCATTATTCACACGGACTGGTCAATTAAAGTGTGAATGACTTGTGTGATGACAGTGCCGTGATTATTTTATCCAAATTAGTACTCGGTTTAGCGGACCAAAAAAACAAAGCGGATAAATAGGGTGCACTGGGTAAATCTGCACCCTTTAGTAAATCTGGGCCATGTTGAACAATGTTCTGATTGGAAATTTTAATAGAATTTTAATAGAAATGTAAATATATTTATCTATATAAATGGTTACTACCGAAAACTACAATGTTTCACAGTTAATATAAATCTAATGCTAAGGTAACATTTCATTAAATAAAGATATAGCACACTAATAATTTGTGTGAATACATTTTGTACCTGAGGTATCACAAGCTTGATAAATTGTGCCAATATCTCTTACATATAGTTTACACGCAATTATTTGCGATACGAGCTGCTCTGAAAGGAATGTTAGCTATCACAAAGCTACTAGCTAAAAGCAAACTTAGGGCTAACTTGGGTAATTTTAAAACCTTGCAAAATTACAACCACAAAAAATTGAGGCAATACACCCCTCTACCCCAAAAAAAAACTTTACAAAATTAGTATAACATTGAAAAGAATACAAAAAACACAAATATATTAATAAAACATTTAAAGCATTTGATTAGAAAATTGCACACATATTACAGGAAAACATGATAAATAAAAAATAAAAAAAGAGGTATAAAAATAAATGTAAATTATTTACACATAAAATTAATAGCTTGACTTGGTTTGGTAAAATAACACATTAATATTAGAACTATTTTTTTTTAACTTTCCTTGTTTAATATATGACTGTTTTTTTTTTTTTCAAAATTCACAACTTAAACTTTATTAATTAATAGTGTGATGTTTTTCTTTCAGATTTGATATTCACCTGGCTTCATTGCCTCGGCCTGGCGCAAAGTAGCCTTTGCGCCATGTAGGGGTAGCAAAACCAGGTGAATAGTGGGAACCAGGTATCAACGCCATTTTTCTAACTTAGAATAAATGTAAAACACAGAATAGCTCACGTCCCCCAATAAGATCAAACCGTTTCACTGTTTGATTAATTTCATGATAAAAAGATAACACCGGTCCACAGCGGCCGTTCATTTTAAAATCTAAAACATAAGCTAATTTTCTTATGAATGTGTTATCTCGAAACTCTGATAAGCCTTTTCCTCCCATTAAAGCTATGGTTGAACTCGAGCTTGTGGAAGTCAATGCTGACAACCGTTCAAACCTAAATTAGTAACCAGAAAAGTTGGTTGTACAGTCTGTGCACGAAAAATTCTAGAACTGTACCATTTGAGTCAAAATAAATACTTCAAAATAAGATTTTATGTTTATTAAAACATGTGCGACAATGCAAACCAACTATTTTTTGTAGAATTTTCTCTTTTTAAAAGTTAAATGTCTCCCCTTATGCACATTATAAAACTTCAGCCTTAATTCTCGTCTTCCAAAAAAAAATAAAAAATTTGTACTAAGATTTCCAACAAACTTGACTAATTTGACAGCCTTACAGAGTAATATTTATTTTTGATTTGCTACCAAATGGCGTAACAATAAGATAGATATGGAAAATAACTTCAGTCCACATCAAAATATTATTCAACTCGTAGTAAAACTAAGAAAGAGACGGGAGGAGCAGATCAGACATTAAGTGTGTAGAGGAGAGTAATAGGAGTAAATAATGGAGGAAGAATGGAGGAAGGACAGAGGAAGATGGAGGCATTTTACTAAACTGGCCCGGCCAGAGGCTGTAAACAGTTGGTGATTATTATTATTATTATTATTAAAACTAGTCTTAGAGCCAATATTTATCCGCGACTTGTTGCGGCCAAGGTGAGAGTGGTACACAATATATGATGGTGGCCAAACCACACAGCTAACTAGCGACCGTGGGCTGGTGGCAGAATGACCAACTGACATAAATAGCAAGGGTTTGCGTCCTGCCCGCAGATCAGATCTACTTGGTTGAGTGGTAAATATAATTATGTCGTTACAAGCACGGTTGAGTGGTAAATATAATTTATGTCGTTACAAGCACAGTTAAGCGTAATTAAACATGTCACGAGACAAAAAGAGATTCACGTACTATGGATTATTATTATTATTATTATTATTATTAGCACCGCGTCTTACTACCCGTTCGGGTTATACGCACTTACGCTAATGTGTAATGGTAGGGTGATTGTGAGATGAAATGAAGGACCTACAGTTTAACGTGGNACGCTAATGTGTAATGGTAGGGTGATTGTGAGATGAAATGAAGGACCTACAGTTTAACGTGGAATCCGAACCACGGTGGAGACCTGGCATTCCTCACATTCACAAGATGTCTTGTCAGAGGTGAAGGAAGGGTTTGGTAATCAGATAAATCTTTGCCGGGACCGAGGATTGAACCCCGGCCGCCAGCATAGACGTACTATGGAGTCATAGCTAATATTTATGAAGGAATGGATCCCACAGGAAATATTTAGTCAAAGATCCCCGAAAGCGTTTAGTAGAGCATGCAGCAATCACTAGACTGACACACAATAAATATGTAGAAGCATGTTAGTACAGACATAGAGATTAATAAACAAGTAAATAACACAATAAACATGTACACATCTATGTTAACAAAAGTATAGTAAATATGTGAGTTAAAACATTTATGACAAATACACCCTGGGCTGGTGTATGAATGTTATCGCAAGGCACGCGTGTGCTTTGGAAACATATGTCCAGTGACGCGTGAGGAACCACACATGACAGGAGTGGCTGGCTCTTGTGTGGAAATGTTCCAAAGTTAGTTCTGTGATGATGTTAGGCGCAGATCCAGATAATCCAGGTGATGACTCCGATAAAAACTGGCATTGTGTAGTTCAGGTTCCAATACCACGCCAGACCGGTTCTGAAATAGCGGGGAGAGAAAAAAAAATACAAATATTGGTAAATAAGATATTAAACGTTGGCGGTAAGAATGTGATTGGTAGCATTGCCCGACAGGGTTGGCTGCTTTATACCAGGTGGGTTTCTTAAAATAAATATTTAAAAAAATTTGTGAAAGATATTTTCAATTATTTATGCTGCTGTAAAATTAGCCTTATTAAATCATTCAATAATAAATTTAAATTATTATTATTTATGATTATTTATATATTTTTTTATTTTTATATTATCATCATTATCATTATCATTATTAGCACCGCGTCTTACTACCCGTTCGGGTTATACGCCCTTACGCTAATGTGTAATAGTAGGGTGATTGTGATATGAAATGGAGGACCTACAGTTTAACGTGGAATCCGAACCACGGTGGAGGCCCGGCATTCCTCACATTCACAAGATGTCTTGTCAG
>CABEEJ010010490.1:0-14094 GCA_901482245.1 Timema douglasi
CCCACATTCACAAGTTGTCTTGTCAGAGGTGAAGGAAGGGTTTGGTAATCAGATAAATCTGTGCCGGGACCGAGGATTGAACCCCGCCCGCCAGAATAGAAGTCTGACACCTTACCCCTAGACCGCCAGGTCACCTGTTTTTAGTTAAATATCTCCGCATGTGACAGTTTCATGCTCTAACGTGTGGTTTCACCAACATTTGATTCATGACTCGGCCAATGAAGTGCATGTATCAATGGGCCATCACTTCCTTATTGTCGCCATTTCATTTACAACCTTCTATTTGAATCACCCATTCATGCTCGCTGGGTGACCACGCCCCTCATTCTCGTGGATAAGCACACCTGGTTCCATGCATTACCACACCTATAACCCGAACGGGTAGTAAAACGCGGGGCTAAAAAATGTTAAGGATGAGGAGAGTTGAATTAAGAAGAAGTGTACCTGTATTTGCATGAAGGCAGATTGGAAACCCATTCAGAAAATAAATCTGTATAAAATATATTATAGACATTACATACTACATATTTATATTTAATTATAATGTGTAATTGTATGTGAATAAATATACACAATAGAACCTTGTTAATTTGAACTAATTGGGACCAAAGCTTGTTCGTATAAGCAAAAATTTGTATTAAGCGGGAGAACACAGGGTTATAGTATTTTTACGAATTTTAATTACAGTTGAATAAATTTAACCAAATCTTCATTTATTTAACTGATATATATATAATACTTAATATGTACTGTAATAATTATTTTTATTTACAGGAAAACACATTGTGTTGACTACAACATGTAAATATTAAACATTTATTAGCAGATTTCACTGTTTCTTACATTTTTCTTTGAACTTTGAGCTTTTTAACCATTAAAATGTATTTCATTTGACTTAATTTTTTTTTTCCTCGTTTTCAGAAAAGTGTGTTCAGATTATCCAGGTCCTAGCACAGATTTATCTGATTGCCAAACCCTTCCTTCACCTCTGACAAGACGTGTATTAATCACAACTTGTGAATGTGTGGAATGCCAGGCCTTGCTAAATCTCCTTTCTCTCATTGGTTATATCTGAAGGTGGTGTGTGCTTGGATAAGAAAGAGCTACAGGCAACCTCGACTAACAAGCTTTGCAAAACCAATCTTATATTTAAGGGAAGATTGACCACACGAAAACAGGAGAATGACAACGCTGTTTCCCAACAGTATCCATGCAGTTCCCTCAGTGATGATACCCACTGTAGCCGATTACCTTAAGATATCGACTCCACACCAACAGATTGAATTGTCTACTATCCTTATCCTTAATTCCTTAGTCCTTATCCAGTGCCCAGTGGCGGCCCGTAGCTAAAATTATTGGGGGTGCTGCTCCAGAAAATGTTTAGCCTTTGTTTTGAAATTGTGTAAAAGGAAAAAACATGTATAAAAAGAAAATGTATTCAGGAACTTGATAAAATCTTAACCAAAAAAAAAACAATATTTTTTACTTACTTTAACTTAAATTGTTTAAGTTCAAGCTTGAGCTATTCATTTAAAAATGAAATCCATTCTTCTTGTTTTAATTTGCACACAAAGTTCATTAATCTTCTCCTTAATCTCTGGGTAACAATTGAGGACATTTTTCTCCATTGAAAGTACTGCAAGCGCATTTAGTCTTTCTGTTAAATAAAAGAACCGAAAAAAAATTAACCAAGTAGAATAGATGGAAGCAGAATAATAATATAATTCTACACTCTTCTACACTTTATCACATTCAAGAATGTGGGACACGGTTTTTAAGCACAACACACGCTGAGTAAAAAAAACTTCCTTCCACCATTACGCCAGAGCCGGCACTGCGAGAGCAACAGTGCTCTCTCTACCTGGCAGTCCCGCCTTCCTCTCCACCCCCCTCCTATGTGTGCATGCGCACAACGGTCAAACACCACGTCGCTGGCACTGTGAAGCGCACAGTTCCATACAAAGATTTTTGTATCTTTTTCATAAACTGGGGGATGGCTACTGAAGTACTGACATTAAGTTTAAGGAATATATATAGTACTACAAAAATAAAGAAAAAAGTACTCATTATATTAAATGTTATCGATAATATCACGTGGAAGTAGGGGGTGCTGCAGTTCCGCAGTGCCTATACACGAGCCGTCACTGACAATGACACTAACTAGCTCATGTTTTGAATATATTATTTGTGACGGCACTTAACCTACCTTTCAAATTTTGCCTATCCTTGATGGTTTATCAAAATATGTTGTGTAGGTTACTTTTGCTAATAATTGTTCCGCTGTGATATCGTCTGCTACTTGCGCCTAGCTCTAGAAGATCTCCTTTCGAAGAGTTTAATAGGACGTTGTTTCCAACTTGATATAGACTGTGTAGACAATATTTCCATTTCAAATGACTATAAGGATCCGGAGCCTACAGACTATGTAAGATGGGGCTTAACTCTTTTGGCAAATACGGGAAAAAATTAATTAAACAAACCCCCTCCCTACACCTCAACCAAAACTGCTTGTTCTATTGTTCCGCCAAAGAAACCGATAAGAACTGGTTTTAGAGTTGGTTTTAATATCACATTCAATTTTGTGTCGCCGGGCTCCCTTTGTCTCATTTAATAGTTACCGATCTGAGTATATCTGGGAACAGTTTATGAATGGATTATATTGAGTAGTGGTTGTAGTCTGGGGGCCAGAACAGGTCAGGTCACTCCTTGTCTGGGGTCATTGACCTCCCTCCCCTATTCTCCCTCTTTATCATTCTCTTCTACGCGTAACGTAGGGGGTTCAATGTCTTCCTTTCGTTATGGATTTTGGCGCGCCCCATTTTACCGCCTTCTCCCCTCGTCTCCTCGCCCCCCTCAATCCTCTTTTGTAGTTAGGGTTGTTCTCGTCTACCCCTATTTATTCCTGTCGCCACATGCTGCCAACATAACCGTTTTGGAACCATATTTTCTGCATGTTTAAATATATATTTATTTTAGATAGTGGTTTCTAAAAATCTCAAAATGTGGTTTACGTTTATTCAAAGGCTACTAAACGGCTGGTTTTAATGGGAAGGGGATGAGAATATATAATATAGAATAAATGCACCTGCATTATCGTGGTTAAGGGATGGTAAAACGACAGTGGTAAATCACCTCTATTATTTTATCATCTTAATTGTTCCTTAGGCCTGCGTCATTAGTCATTAAAAGCGCATATTCCGGATGGGTAGTAAGATGGGTTGAAAACAAAACGTAGACCTTGTGACCAACGTTGTGGGTGGATAGATGTCTATACCTGAGACGTAAGGGAACCCAAGTTATGGTCGGTATTTTTCCAAGTTTCTATAGCAAAATATTGTTTTGGTCAAAATAAATAAAACTTTGCTTCACTGGAAACATAGAGTTTAATTTTCTTCAGATGGTGATATCAACAGTTGTTGAATATCTGTCATGAGCGTAGAGGCATTAGATGACAAACTTTTTGAATGAAGAGAAAAAGTTGTCATTAAATTCCAGGAAACGCTGGCAGATATTCAACAACTGTTGATATCACCGTGTGAATAAAATTAAGCCCTATGTTTCTACTGATGCAATTTTGGCCAAAATGTTTTGTTTGTGAAAACTGCAAAAACGCTGGGGTTTTTTTTGCATTCTTTACACTCCCACATTAAAAAGTGAGTTCAGCTCACGGCAAACATTATTTTTTATCATATTAAACAATGAAGTGCTTAATATACATTAATCTTGGTATGAAGGGACATCCGAAAGCCCTGTTTTCGTACCACAAAGTAGTGTTTTAGTTGTTTTTTAATGAGTTCTTTAGACAGTCATTCCTACGAAAATCGTTGTATAGCATCCATTATTTTGTCTTAATGGCGTCAGTACCCATTAAATAATCGTCACACGTCCAATTCATTTTAAGTCGATAAATTATAAAAATTTGATCTCTACTGACTTTCATCCCCCCCGCTATTTTTTAAAAACTAAACAACTTTTTTTTTACCTGATTAGAATCATTCGTCTTGGGAAAAGGTTTGGATTGTTGGTTCGATTAAGCTTATCTTTGCCGGAACCATTTTAGGCGTAATTTTACTGTTATCTATCGGCAAGTTTAAAAGTTTGAAGCTCGCAGTATCGTTTACGTTTATGTGGGTAGAAACTCCGACACTTGTTTTAGCTTTGAAAGCCTCTATAATTCGCTTACAAGCCTCTGTAATTCGTTTACAAGAGTTGAACGCCTCTATAATTCGCTCACAGGCCTGTATGATTCGCTTACAAGAGTTGACATGCCTCTATAATTCGCTTACAATAGTTGTCAAGCCTTTATAATTCGCTTACAAGAGTTGTCAAGCCTTTACAACTCGCTTACAAAAGTTGACAAGCCTTTATAATTCGCTTACAAGAGTTCAAAGCCTCTATAATTCGCTTACAAGAGTTCAAAGCCTCTATAATTCACTTTCAAGAGTTGAAAAGAGTATTAACCACCTAGTGCCAAGAACTGTGTGTGCATCGGAGCCTACGCAGTCTACGAAAGAAGACTCGAGTTTAATTTAATCGGCTCATCGACCCTTCCATTCAGAGGACACGGTTCAAATCCCAGTGCGTCCGCACTTTTACTAATGCGATCGCTGTGATTAAATTTCCCTTAAATGCGCGTAAAACAGTAAGGGGCGGATATTCTGTTAATGTGGTAGCGCCGACTGAACGAAACTTCACCTCCGGCCCCCTTGGTCATTTCTTTTCTTCCTTCTCTGTGGTACTGTATACATGTGTGTGCAGACTCGACGTCTCGTAGCGTCGGGGCGCCGACTCTGTAAGCACTGCGGGGAAAACGGGGGTGAGGCGTCGAGCCAATAGGGCGCCCGGTTGACCTCTCGACGCGTCGCGGCGCCGCGGTAATTTTTGTCCGAGGTCAAAAACATCGCTACGCCAAGTGTAACGGCTGCATTTTAAATCTTACTATTATTAGTGGGGGGGGGCGATGAAGGGTTCAAACCCTGGCTCCTGTCTACGAGCTATTTTTAAGGTCGTAATTTCCTATTGAGGGAGACGAAATGCTTTTTGATTTTAATTTGAGCTATTAAACGTGTAATTTCTGTGAACATACTTACTATACACAACTTACAAGCTAATTAAATTTGTCGGCCGTGTTTTGATAAGAAATACAAAATACAGCTTGTCTACTTATTTAGCTAATGGTCCCGTATTCAATTCCCGGGAAATGGCTGAAAATTTTAGTCATCGTGGGTGAAATATGGGCTTGCACTTTTCATGGTGTTGAAATCGGCCTTGAGATTAGTTGACGTGTCTGTTCTAGATTTAAGTTAGTTTATAAGTCTTTTCGGAAAGAGCGCGTTAAATACCTCAAATTAAAAAAAACACTTTCGAAAAATGGGGGAGGGGCTGTTCCCTCCTAAACACACATCCCTCGGTACGACCATGTCCCTCCCTATCTAATAGGTCGAACTGATGTGACCATATTATCTTTTCTTTTTTTTTCTTTTTTTGCGGATCTCTGCCAAAATTTTAACACTTGATAGGCGCCCAACAATAAACTTATGGCTAATAATATAACTATTATAATTTCCTTAGGCACATCATTTCAAGGTTAGAAATAACTTTTTTTCTCTCTCTCTCAAATTGGATATATTTGAATCATTCGAAGAAAGTAAATAAATATTACGACACATTCGTACAATCATTCTCCTATACTTTGGTATATTAAAGATTGGGTGAAAATTTTCCAACTAATGTATTTGTTAATTACCCTCAAATTATTGATATTTGTAAAAGTATATATTATTATTTATCGTGAAAAACTATCCCCAGATACCCATTTTGAACTCAATCTTATAAACTACGGTATTTTCTAAATATTTCGAATTTTCTAAAATTTGTCACAAGTAAATTAGTCTTAAATTTTTGTTAGAACTCTCTTGGTTTTCCCTTCTTTTTTTTTTCCAAAAATGACTCATCAGTAAACTAACCCTTAACGAATTTTGACAAAAACTAAAAGTATACAGGGTTATTTGTCAACCAAGACACACCCTAAAAGTTAAATTCAAACATATTGTTAGAGCCGTTTTGAAAAATCTGTGAAAACAAACACTTATCAGTAAACTACCCTTAATTTCAAAGCTAGGTTCAAAAAATATTTGTTTAAGTCCTTAGGTATTTCCCTATAACATCTAAATATAATGTTCGAATAAAATAGACAGACAGACAAACAGACAGAATTGTAAAATCAACTTTTTGGGGTTCTTACAAACAAAACGTAAATATTTGGTCGATATGCCTCGATTGCGAGCTGACTCCATTGAGTTCGATGATAAGTTTGAGCTCAAGAAGTTTCAAATTTACAATAAAAAAAGTGAAAAAACTTGTAGTTAGATATATAAAGTTTAGCATGACTTTATTTCAGATTATTACAAATTTAGGACAGGTTTGAACAGGCCCCCAATGTTTAAGGTTGTAGACTGTTAGCACACGGCCAGATCTACCCACTGCTAGGTTGTAGACTTGTGTCACTTGTTAGCACACGGCCAGACCTGCCCACTGCCAGGTTGTAGACTGGTGTCACGTGTTGTTAGCACATGGCTAGACCTGCCCACTGCCAGGTTGTAGACTGTTAGCACACGGCCAGACCTACCCACTGCCAGGTTGTAGACTGTTAGCACATGGCCACACCTACCCACTGCCAGGCTGTAGACTGGTGTCACGTGTTGTTAGCACATGGCCAGACCTACCCACTGCCAGGTTGTAGCCTGTTAGCACACGGCCACACCTACCCACTGCTAGGTTGTAGACTTGTGTCACTTGTAAGCACACGGCCAGACCTGCCCACTGCCAGGTTGTAGACTGGTGTCACGTGTTGTTAGCACACGGCCAGACCTGCCCACTGCCAGGTTGTAGACTGTTAGCACACGGCCAGACCTACCCACTGCCAGGTTGTAGACTGTTAGCACACGGCCACACCTACCCACTACCAGGCTGTAGACTGGTGTCACGTGTTGTTAGCACACGGCCACACCTACCCACTGCCAGGTTGTAGACTGTTAGCACATGGCCACACCTGCCCACTGCCAGGTTGTAGACTGGTGTCACGTGTTGTTAGCACACGGCCACACCTACCCACTGCCAGGCTGTAGACTGTTAGCACATGGCCACACCTACCCACTGCCAGGCTGTAGACTGGTGTCACGTGTTGTTAGCACACGGCCACACCTACCCACTGCCAGGTTGTAGCCTGTTAGCACACGGCCACACCTGCCCACTACCAGGTTGAGATAGTGTAGGGCTGTGAAGCAGCCGGGACGATAACCCTCGTCAGGGGAGCGGTGTCTAACCCCATATCGATGTTCGCGCGGCATCTCCGATAACTGGTCTGGCTTTCGACGCCCGATTTTCTCATAGATATAAAAAACACAAAATAACGGTCTACACCGTACTAAAGTCCCGGTAACATAAAATATAGTACCCGCCACGTAACCCTAATTTAAGCGCTTATAAAACTAGCATTTTCCACTACATTCCTCCCCGGGTATCGAACTTAGAAACGATAAAGTGTTTGGAATTCGAAGGAATGACATTCGACATACGTTCATGTTTTACATTTATTACTCTTTTGTCGTAAAGTTAGCTCTGATGTAAATTATTTTATTGTCAACTTAATTCCGTACTAGAAATCAAGATACTGAAAGTACTATTATTTTTTTAACGGCTTGTTTATAATGGTTCTGAACGCTTTACACGAACGGGTATTAAGAACTTATCGTTTGGAGTTCAAGAAGAGGTCGTAATGCATTTGTGTTGCGGATATATATGAGAGAAGTCAATAAACACCTAAGCTGCGTATTGTAAATAGGCCTATTTGTGTGTTTTAGTAATGTTTTACATCCTAGTAATTTTTTAAAATTAATGACAGCATTTATCCAAAAAAATAATAACTCACGATTTCATTTTTGCCATAAACAAAGCTTGAATCTAATTTTTTTTGTTGACCTGCCTCGGTGGCCGCATGTTTTAAGGTGTCACTCTCGCAAAAGACGAGACTTCCTATGACAGATCTAGGTTCGAATCCCGGTTGGGTGTATTGAGGTTTATTTTCCCTAAATGGGGATTCTACTCTCTCTCTCAGCAAATACGAGTACACTTTGTCAAAATTCAACCTTACTCGTTCCTAACTAATTAGCGTTATTAGTGCTTATGAGTATAACCTAAACAGGTAGTAAGACACAGTGATATATATACTTTTTTCTTAATATTATTCTGTGACAATGTATATTATCTTGTTTCACATATCCAACGAGCTTTGAGTAAATATATCTTTAGGTAAAGTAATGTTAAATGTGCCCTTTATTTATTTTTATTTGATTCGTGTCTGTAATATTTTGATAGAAAAGAAATTTAGAAAATAGAAACATACTTTTTGCGATAAAAATTGATAACATTTTACTATATTATTAGTTTTTATAGGTATTGATGATACATATCAAAAGTTACATCTTTAGATCATATGACTTTACGTATGAATGCGTAAGAGTATATATTTTAGTTTTTTATAACTATAAATCAAATATGTCCATTCGTAAGAAAATTGTGATGTATCTATAATAAGTGGTGGACTTTTTTTTTTCTTTGACACCCTGTATAACCAAGCTAACGATGGTGTCTCGCGTTTCGGAACCTTTCACCCTAAAGAGAAGATATTTGAGGGTGTCTTTCAGTATTGATCAAGGAGCTGGCTGAAACCTTGAGGGGGGGTGTTGGAGGGGGGGATATTGAGTTCTCCCTCCTCCCCGAAATCAAAATGTCCGACCTTAGGTTACGGAAGGAAGAGTTGTTAGATCTTGTTCTAATATAAATTAATGATAGGCATTAGGGAAAGAGTGGGAGGGGACAACTTAATAGACCCGGTTTGGATTCGAGGCCTGAACTACTCGTCACTGACAGACCCTAGATGAGACTGACATCCTTGTCCACGTGTCCACTAGTGCGTGTTTTGTTACTTTCAATGTGTTTTTTATAATGTTCTATAAAGATATTCAGTTTCGAGCCGTTCTGACTTTATAAACTTGCGAATCTTCTAATATTTAAGATCTTGGATTTTTACAGGTTGAAAATTAATGTTTTCTACACATTTCACAATATCTGAATTTAATTATTAGGTGGTGATTTTATTCCTACAATTTGGGTGGGTTTAATGAACTCTTGTACCCTCTCACCCTTTTCCTACACCCCTGGGTACAAATATATTAACATAATCCTACCAAAAAACAAACTTAAAACTGTTGTCAAACGCTGTGTAAACGTAGTTTTTATTTTGTATAACCCGCTTCGATGTCCGCGTGGTTTAACGCGCTACTCTCGCAATAAATTAGACTGTCGATGACGGAGAGATCGAGGTTCGAATCTAGGTCGAGTGTACCGAGGGTAGTTTTTTCCAAAATTGTTTTCCACTCTTCTTTCACGCAAATGTGGGTACACTGCCTATAAATATAACCTCCCTAATGCCTAAAACCATTTGCATAGTTAGTACATAAGAGTATAACCTAAGGTGAAGTCCGGGATTTTTCACAAGTATTCTCGGCGTCCCTAAAAATAGTTTCGGGATGCTCATTTGACCCGGATTTGCAATATTCACATAAAACTCAGTAAATTTAATTAAATGATTGCCAAGAATTTTTGGTCCTGAATATATTATATTTTAATATGTTGTATTTAGGCCTAGACTAGGATTGATCAATTTTTAATGAACCAAAACTAACTAAAAAAATGTTAAACTAAAAAAAATCTGTTTATATATTCACTCTTCTAGGGTCAATAAAAACCCTTTTAAAAGCCAATTTTTTGGTCAAAATATAAAAAGCCTAACTCCCCGGATATCTTCAATCATGATTTGGTCACCCTAGTACAACCCTAACGGTTAGTAAGACGCGGTGCTAAAAGTTATGTATTGTATTAACTGTGGCCTCTAACGTCGAACTGGAACTCTCGTTCGGAAGACGGTAATCGTCTCGGTATTTCCGGCCTCCGATCCACGTGGGCCAATTGTCTGCTAGTATTGATCGGGTGCAAACCCCTCCCTCCCCTCTTAAGTCTATCTCTTTCCCCACCTGCTCCCCTCACCCATTTTTTCATCCTCGCCCCCTCCCCCCTTACTCCACTCTATCAGGCAGGGTGGCCACCCTAAACTGTTTCACGCTAAATTTACCATCTCCCCGTCAGTCATAAGCCAGTTTGATAATATATAAATACTTTGGCACCATTTATTGTTCTATTTGTATTTTCTCCACAAAAAGGGTTTATTTTGGTTTAGTGAGTAAAAGATACTTTTTGAAAACTTTTTTTTTTTTCTTTAATTTAAATGGTCGTAAATTTGTGATTTTTTGATTCGGTCTTCACCAATACGGGTTTAACGATTTTTTGTTTTTAATTTTTTTTTATTTGAATAATGTCGGCGCCCGCTTCGGTGGCCGCATGGTATAAGGCGCTACTCTCGTAGTAAACTAGACTGACGATGATGGGGAGAGGGAGGTTCGAATCTCAGTCGGGCGAACTGAGGGTGATTTTTACAAACTGGTTTTCCACTCTCCTTGAAAGTGCGGTGCTTCTTTTTTTTTTAAATATAATTCCAGCTTAAATTCTCTACCAACATTATTATTATATAGTTTTTACCGCCGCGTCTTACTACCCGTTCGGTTTATACGCTTATGTACTAATTACGCTAATTGTTTTAGGGATTAAGAAGGTTATATTTAGAGAAAGTGTACCTGAATTTGCGTGGAAGGAGAGGGAAAACCCCTTTTGGAAAAACCACCCTCATTAAATCCGACCGAGATTCGAACCTCGATCTCCCCGTCATCGGCAGTCTAGTCTACTTCGAAAGTAGCGCGTTAGACCATGCGGCCACCGAAGTGGATTTGTGTTAAAATCATGCATAACGCATAACAAATAATGCACAATTTATAATAAAAATACAGCGTCTTAAAATGAACAGTATTGTTAAGTCTGACCTAAATCGATTGTCTTTAATTCACAGATAAAGGGGCTAAGCTGCTTTATACTAATAGATAGTTTCTCCAATACTACTTCAATAAAGGGTTCGGGTGACCTGGCGGTCTAGGGGTAAGGTGTCAGACTTCTATGCTGGTGGCCGGGGTTCAATCCTCGGTCCCGGCACAGATTTATCTGATTGCCAAACCCTTCCTTCACCTCTGACAAGACATCTTGTGAATGTGAGGAATGCCAGACCTCCACCGTGGTTCGGAGTCCACGTTAAACTGTAGGTCCTCCATTTCATCTCACAATCACCCTACCATTACACATTAGCGTAAGTGCGTACAACCCGAACGAGTAGTAAGACGCGGTGCTAATAATAATAATAATAATAATAATAATAATAATAATAATAATAATAAAGGGTTCGTTCGAAAAACAACATTAATTATACTGTATCTTTTGAAACTTGAATTTAATCTAATTTAAGTTTTTTTTCTACTATTAAATTAAATTCGATTTTTATTTAATTCAGATTTTATTATTGTCATAAATATTTTAGTAGAGCTACTTCTCAGTAACAGAGTGGAAAATGTAATACTTCTCCTTTATAATCGATCCTATAGACCAGGGTGGTTCAAAGTTTTTCGACGCAAGGGCCAAATCTTATCATTTTGTACTGTGGGCCCAAGATATATTTAGACATCCCATCAACTTAATACAGGCCTACAAGCAACACCTTATATACTCCATTCACGGTAAAAATTGTTCTCTGAAAGGTCTTTTTTACTACCAATATCCTACTGTATAATAGATTTCTGGTAGGGAAAAAGGCCTTTCAGAAAACAATTCCTAAGGTGAACGGACTTTACACATTTTATTACTTTCAATAAAATAAATTATATTTTTGGTTGGTAGAATCTTACGAATTTTAATGCCAAAAAAGTATTAATCTTTTTATAATGTATAATGAAAGATGCATGCACACACATTAACTAAACAGCTTATTATAAAATATGTTTAGCTATACATATTTTTATTTGAATAATTAGCTTTTTTTTCATTTACCTCCAAGAGTCTCGCTTTAATTTACCTTCATAATACTGTGGGGGCCACGTTTGGCCCACGGGCCGCCGGTTTGACCACGCTGATTTAGACTATTATAGTGATTGACGTGAAGACTAAGAACATTCTTGAATAACCACAAGTGTGGTTACCCTGAGACATTTAAAACATTAACACAGAAGCTCGGTGACCTGGCGGTCTAGGGGTAACGTGTCAGACTTCTGTGCGGGGGTCCGGGGTTTAATCCTTGGTCCCGGCACAGATTTATCTGATTGCCAAACCCTTCCTTCACCTCTGACAAGAAGTGAATTAATCACAACTTGTGAATGTGGGGAATGCCAAGCTTCCACCGTGGTTCGGATCCCACGTTAAACTGTAGGTCCTTCATTTCATCTCACAATCACCCTACCATTACACATTAGCGTAAGATGCGTATAGCCCGAACGGGTAGTAAGACGCGGTGCTAATAATAATAATAATAATAACAGTTTAGGTTGTAGCTTCAATGACAGACAGACAGACAAAGACAAAATTGGAGGAACCGTTCTTTTTGAGTTCGTGGATACATAAAACCGTCAAGATTATCATAATCCCGATGTAGAAAATGTTCTCAAGCACAATAATTTCTCTACACGTATGAAAAAACTGTTTTATTAATTTTTAGCAACGCCTCCGCCTTTTACTACTCGTTCGGGTTATACGCACTTACGCTAATGTGTAATGGTAGGGTGATTGTGAGATGAAATGGAGGACCTACAGTTTAACGTGGGATCCGAACCACGGTGGAGGCCTGGCATTCCTCACATTCACAAGATGTCTTGTCAGAGGTGAAGGAAGGGTTTGGCAATCAGATAAATCTGTGCCGGGACCGAGGATTGAACCCCGGACCCCAACACAGAAGTCTTAACACCTTAGCCCTAGACCACCAGGTCACCACTCTTAATAATTACTTTGGTCCCCGAAGGAAATATTTAATGTGTTTGACATCTATTTTATACGACGTGTAGTTTATTTTTGAATCTAAAATATGCTTAATACTTTACAACTCGCTGAACTACCTATTTTATTTAAAAAATAATCTTAAAACCTTTATGAAGTATAATTTACTGTTTTACGAGTAGAAATCAAAACATTTCCCTCCTATTTTATTGCCCCTTCGAATGTCGTTGTTGTCTATCCGCGTCATTCGGCGCGCCCTCTCTAGATAGGAATCAGCAGGTGGGAAGAGACAAAAAGATAGTTTAATACTAGATTGAATAGAATTAATTGTGTTTGTTTTTCTAAGAACTGTGTCGAACTCATTCGTGCAAGAGCTGTCTGTTGCCAGGATTGCGTCACACACACACACACACACACACACACACACGTACGTGATAATTACCAGTCTAATTACTCACTAGTTACCTCGCACACGAGACAATATACTAGCTACCCTATTTTTATTTTATTCTTATCTAAATCAACAATTTTTTATACATTCACACATACATAATCACTTCGTTCCCTTAAGGGGTGGACAAGAAACTGTGCATGTAGCTCAAAAAACTACTACTCCATACTTGATCCAATCTAACTAACTTTCTCCAAACTTCCCTATCCTTGAATACTCCCTTCGCTTCAACAACATCCATACATGCTCTTTTATTGTATTTTTCACACATTCTTCTACGACATTTAGCCATGTCTTACATGGCCTATCCCTTCCTTTTGCTACACACACTCTACCTTCATATATTTGATTCGTCCCTCGAGCCGCACTCATCCTCTCAACATTTCCAAACCAACGCAAGACGCTTCTTTCACGTTGACATATTTAATTCCCTTTCAAACCGCACTCCTTCATTAATTACCGACTCTGTCCATACGAGTTTTCCCACATACAGATCTTAGATATCTCATTCCAACCGAATTATTGAGGTATTTTAACTTAGGTCTACACTTTCTGAGCACGTGTTCTATAAGCATTTGGGGTGACCTGGTGGTCTAGGGGTAAGGTGTCAGACTTCTATGCTGGCGGCCGGGGTTCAATCCTCGGTCCCGGCACAGATTTAT
>CABEEJ010010491.1:0-14090 GCA_901482245.1 Timema douglasi
CGTATAACCCGAACGGGTAGTAAGACGCGGTGCTAATAATAATAATAATAATAATAATAATAATAATAATAATAATAATAATAAATCAATCCTGTCCGGGTGCAAAATGTACCTCGGGCCATCCCTGGACACACGTGATACAAAACTAGACAATTACGAGTGAGTGTGCGACATATCGGACGTGGAGAGGGTGGAGGTCAATGTGACCCCTGTTCCTTCCATCGGTCTAGAACTCTGTATCTACTTGTCCAATAAACTGTGATGACCTTGTCGTGATAAGGATAACGGTGAGAGGTAGGGGTGTGTATGTACCTCTTTGTCTGAGGTTGAATAGGGCGCCCGTGCAACAGCCGCACTGTCCTTCAGCGCATGAACACGGAGCCCGCGCCTGCCGCGTCTCGGGCTGCAAGCCGTCGCGGACCATACCGGTGACGTCACTCGCCGGGACTGGAACACACAATGGTTGATTATTAGATAATAATAATAATATTTAGCACCGAGTCTTACTACCCGTTTGGGTTATACGCTTTAAGTACTAATTACTCTAATGGATTAGGAATTGGGAAGGTTGAATTACAAGAAGTGAACCCGCATTTGCGTGGAGGGAGAGTGGAAAACCATTTAGGAAAAACCACCCCCAGTTCACCCGACTGAGATTCGAACCTCGATCTCCCCGTCCTCAGCAGTCGAGCTTCAACACGACAAGCACGTTAGCCAACTACGCCACCGAGGCGGGTAATTAGATTATAAACTTTTAAAAACAAAACTAATTTAATTATTATTGTATATACTAATAAGAATGCTAATTGTATTTAAGCATCGTGCCTTACTACCCGTTTGGGCTATATACATACACCAATCCCGCTAATTAGATAGGGATGAGAGAGGTAGGATTTAGGAGGATTGTCACTTGAGAAAGTCTTATTATCAGACAAACTGGTTGGAACGCAGTTAAAAGTTCAAGCTCACTTAGCTTGGTTTTCCGGAGATGGGGTTGTTGAAGTTCGAACATAAACTCGATGAGCTAAGGTTGGTTTATCCTAGATGGGTTTCTCCCTTTCCCTTCACGATAATTCAGGCACATTTCTGCTCCATTTAACAATCCTAATCTTTACCATACTATCGTAAATAATATAATTGCTAACGCGCTAGCTGTGTTGAACTTGACTGCCAAGGACGGGGTAGATCGAGATTCGAATCTCGGTCGGTTGAACTGGGGATAGCTTTTCCTAAATAGTTTTCCACTCTCCTTCCACGCAAATGCGGGTTCACTTCATCTAAATACAACCTCCCCAATTCCTAATCCATTGGCGTAATAGGTACTTAAGCGTATAACCCGAACGGGTACTAAGACGCGGTGCTAAATAAAAATTATATAATATAAATGCGTACAAACCGAACGGGGAGCAAGACGCGGTGTTAAGGAAATAAATGTATCACTCAATGCTTTATCAGTCACTTGGGACAAGTCAGTCGCTTTAGTGAGGTTCGTATTTCCCGTTCCACTGCAGTTTTATCACCCCAGTTAAAGTAAGACTGTTTGACCAACATTGGGATTTGTATCAAAAAACGTTACTCAAATATAGCTCACGTTGACCTCCTGATTTTACCTGGCGCAGCATCCTGTGGTAGTAAGAGCACGATCCCAAGCGCAAGTGCAGCTTTCATCCCAGGCCATTGGAATGTCATGTTGCCACCTTGTCATCTGTGAGAGAGAAAACCATTTGGACAAGAGAACAAATTCAGCTTGGACAATTGTGCCAGTAACATACACTAGGTGTTCTTCATCGTCTATTAAACTGATAGGAGCTTAAAAACCACGATTGGAAAAAAAAAAGTGTGTTCGTGTATTACGGTATACTAGCCAGTATGCTGCCACATAGATATTTCACTAGCTGTTACTTAAAAAATATACATATATATAAGTAAATACGCTGATGTTACAGGAGACTGGAACCTTAAGACCCTAGCCATTAGCTATTCTAGTACACTAACACTTATAAATGCCAGTAAACTGGTAGTTTTATACAAAAGCCAAACCACCTGCACTTTTATAATACATAGCCCAGCATACTGACACTTTTATAATACATAGCCCAGCACACTGACACTTTTATAATACATAGCCCAGCACACTGACACTTTTATAATACATAGCCCAGCATACTGACACTTATATAATACATAGCCCAGCATACTGACACTTTTATAATACATAGCCCAGCATACTTACACTTTTATAATACATAGCCCAGCATACTTACACTTTTATAATACATAGCCCAGCATACTGACACTTATATAATAAAAGTCAGGACACTGGAACTTATATAATATAAACCAGCAAACCGACACATATATTAATATAATACGCTATAACACTGGCACTTATATTATATTTTTAAGTGAATAAACTAGCACATATCTAATATACGAACAAGTGCAATGGCACTTACATTATATAATCCAGCACACTTTCACTTATACATTATATATAGGCCAGAGCGATACAAAAATATGATACAATCTAATACAATGATACATTACAGTAACACAGTATACAGTATTGTATAAGGCAGGATGCCAGCACTTATATGATATTGTAGTATAGTATTAAAATGTAATATAAAATGAATGTTTTTGCATCTTTTTTGTGTCTCTACATGTTTTATTTATTAATTTTGTCAAATTAGAAATATATGTTTTCAATTATATTGTGTAGTTCTCATTGATATTTTAATGAAATACTTTATAAAAAGTATCCATCACTACGTGGGCAAGAACTTTAAGCAGTTACTTCACCGCCACCCACTTTAAAATGCTGGAATCAAAGTTTCTTAAGGTTGTTCAAGCAAATTTTGAATTATTTTTAACATATTTTTAAATTCAGAAACATTTTTTTGTACTTTTTCGATCAACACACTTTTATCATTAAATAAACAAAAACATTGTCGGAAACCTTCCCATCTTCATTGTTATAAAAATAATTTTAGTTTAATCTATGACTGAAGTTTATTGATGTTACAATGCAAAACAGTTAAAACTTCAATAAACATTATATTTGTATATGACAAATAAAATGTTATTAAGGGTCATCAACAGTGTTTTTTAAAAAAAGTTTGTTAATCGAGAGCGTACAAAATAGAAATATTAAAATCAATTCTTCAACACTTCCTTGAACGCGCTGAAGTTATCATGTGGGGGAGAGGTATTATTACTATTATTATTATTATTATTATTATTATTATTAGCACAGCGTCTTACTACCCGTTCGGGTTATAAGCACTTACGCTAATGTGTAATGGTCGGGTGATTGTGAGATGAAATGGAAGACCTACAGTTTAACGTGGAATCCGAACCACGGTGGAGGCCTGGCATTCCCCA
Organism: Timema douglasi; assembly: GCA_901482245.1. Classification (NCBI taxonomy): domain Eukaryota; kingdom Metazoa; phylum Arthropoda; class Insecta; order Phasmatodea; family Timematidae; genus Timema; species Timema douglasi. The sequence goes on from CABEEJ010010491.1 coordinate 3,385, forward strand.
CATTCACAAAGATGTCTTGTCAGAGGTGAAGGAAGGGTTTGGTAATCAGATAAATCTGTGCCGGTACCGAGAATTGAACCCCGGCCGCCAGCATAGAAGTCTGACACCTTACCCCTAGACCACCAGGTCACCGGGGGAGAGGTACTTATGGGTGATTTGGAGATCACTTAAAGTGCTAGATGGTCGTAAAAAAAAAGGCACTTTATTATGTATCCGCCTTTTAATGTCACAAAAGCTTCCCTAATAAATAATTAGATTCACTTTACGTATTACAGGATGGCAGATATATAGGGGAGGGGGGGTCAATCTGAATGTATTCTTGTTGTTACAGGGAAAAGTAGGGGGAGGGGTTAAAAAAGTTAGTAAAAAGCGTTACGTGGCTTATGGACAACCCCTAAATACTAATACAATGGGGTGAGCTGGCGGTCTAGGGGTAAGGTATCAGACTTCTGTGCTGGCGGCCGGGGTTCAATCCTCGGTCCCGGCACAGATTTATCTGATTACCAAACCCTTCCTTCACCTCTGACAAGAGATCTTGTGAATGTGGGGAATGCCAGGCCTCCACCGTGGTTCGGATTCCACGTTAAACTGTAGGTCCTCCATTCCATCTCACAATCACCCTACCATTACACATTAGCGTAAGTGTGTATAATCCGACCGGGTAGTAAGACGCGGTGCTAATAATAATAATAATAATAATAATAATAATAATAAACTAATACAATGTAACTGAACTTGACTCACCTGTTTCAGTAAGGAGCACCTGTAGGTCTGTACCTCGTGCCAGCGCGGTACAAGGGCCACTGGATTGTACCTGGTCACTCACATGTCCTATTTAGTAAAGTAAACACGGAACGACTCCACACATTTCCCTCAATACTACCTCCGTAACAGCCAACTTGTTTCAAGACCCGTTGGACGCTCAAACTCTTCCAGGTCAACTAGTTCAGCAAGCTCTTGGGACTCGATAAAAATAACGCAGAAGGAAAGGAAATTTTCGGGCTATTACAAAAGCTAACAAAACAATATTCATGTATTTATGCGTCAAGTAATATTATCTGTATTATTATTATTAGCACCACGTCTTACTACCCGTTCGGGTTATACGCACTTACGCTAATGTGTAATGGTAGGGTGATTGTGAGATGAAATGGAGGACCTACAGTTTAACGTGGAATCCGAACCACGGTGGAGGCCTGGCATTCCCCACATTCACAAGATGTCTTGTCAGAGGTGAAGGAAGGGTTTGGTAATCAGATAAATGTGTGCCGGGACCGAGGATTGAACCCCGGCCGCCAGCATAGAAGTCTGACACCTTACCCCTTAGACCGCCAGGTCACCTATTATTATCTGTAACTGTCATCTATGACATTTTATAAAATAATACTAGTTGTTTTGTGAACAGTAAAACTAGCTCTCTTCATTTAATTAATGCTAAATACATCATATTATGAGTAACTACATTCTTGAGATTTCTCCTTGGATTTGAAGTTAATTATTTTTCCTTGGTTATCAAATATCAAGTTAGACACAAATAAAAGTTACGATGTAACGCACATACTCTATCTCTCTCTACTCTTAAATATAGACATTTTGTAAAAAGGCGTGTATCGTAACTTCCCCTTCATTTTAATATGTAGATGAGTTAACGGTAACTATTGCAAAGTAAATGTAAGTAGAGACTGGGAAATATTTCGTAAGAGAAATAATTAGGTAACAATAATAGAGTTATTAAAAAAAAGAAGGTGATGTAGGGTTACAAGTGATAAACAAGATTAAATGCAGGACCAAAGAAAGATAAACAGTAATAAATGTCCGTTAAATTAGTTAGGGAAAACATGTAACTCTTAGAAGTATAAAGAAAAACATTAAGTTTTAAACTGACAAATATGATAGGATTTAACAACTCCAAAAACACAAGAACTTCCCGTAGCACGGGAGAATACGTGTCCAAGACGACATGGAACAGTCAAATGGAAGTTAAGTTGATAGAGAGTGTTGGAATCGAAAACATATGGGCTACCGCCAGACTACTGTCAGAAGGGTCTAAACAGAAAACATGGTGAATTAATTACTAATAAAAATATAACTGCTAGTCCCATAGTTTTAGAGTTACTAAGTTAAATGTCGGCCAAGTTATTTAGCTTGATTTGAAATTAAGAAAGGTCCCATACACACACTAAATAATAAATGGTTAGAGGATGGTCTTTCAATTATATTAGCAGATGGCTAGCAATCAGGTGTTCACACAAAATAGTACTATGGCCGGTCCTTTCCCAGTAGGTACTGCCAGAGCACTCAATAGTACATTTATACCATTACCCACTCCCTGGGGTACACATCAAATATAATACACAGTAACTTTAAACACTTGGACTAATATGGTGCCAACAAGGGGCAAATGAAAATACTATCTGTGCGGGCCACTATACAAAACTAGCCGTGTTCCACACTTTGCGCACCCAAAATTGTAGCACAGACAAAGGGGGTCCAACAAGAATGGTGTGAGATACTGACCTAACTAGGTCCTCAAATAAAGGCGTTAAACAACCTGCTTGTAGCCATACCAAAATTCGAACAAGTGAGCATGACGTCCACGGCGTCATGGGATATTGTGAAATCATAAGGACTTAAAACGAAATAACGAACTTATGGAGAAGAGGAACCTTAAAGCAAGGTCCTTATTACATAAACAGCTCAAAGCCCCTGTATTTAAGCTATTTCATATGGACATATGGAAAATATATAGTCATACTATTTGAATATCGAAACTAAGTCAGATTGACACAAAACCAAATTTAGTCATTCTGACTAAAATAACAAGTCTGAAGAACTTGGAAAACATTATAGCCGCTTCGACTAACCGAAGCTAAGTCAGAAATACACATAAACAAAACTTAGTCATTCTGACAAAAAAAAACAAGACATATTAGCTGCTTTTACTAACAGAAACAAAATTAGTCTCCTTGACTACTACAACAAGTCTGAAAGACTAGGATATTTGTTGAATAATTGGAACATCAGACGAGATTCCCTCGGCATCGAGGTGGTGAGACCCATGACCTAAACATCAAGACCACCAGATTCTTCTTCGGGCGCTGGAGGAGAGGTTCCTCCTTCAAAGATATAATATGATGAACTATAGTAGAATTAACCTAGGGGTCACCCGTTCTATACTATTTATTCTGACTCTAAACAGGATAAAATATGGGCGTGTAATGAAGGAAAAGTAAGGAAGGGTGGGAGGTGGGAAAAGTGGAGAAAGAGTTGCCGAGGAAGTCCGCTAGGGCAGCAGTTTTCGTAGCTCGAGGCATCGAACCAACGGCAGTCAGCTGCTTCGTCAACATCGAGTGACTGTTAAAACTGCCACGCCTTCGCTTCCGCAATACTTGCAGAATAGTTTGTATCCGGGAACATCCACTTAATGTAATAGAACACAAATGATATTATTGCATAATATATCAGTTTTAATTACCTTCTTTGGATTCCTTTGTTTCAGTTTAGTACTTTGTGCAAATTACGGTTTGTAGACGTCATTTTACTTGAGCAACACGCTATAGACGTAAGACTTGTGAAACGAGATAATATATCTGGTTGCTCTTGTTGCAGAAGCACTCCACCAAAAGACAAAAGTGAAATAATTTGCAATCGTTAGATCGCATTTAGAAAAAAAAATCGATTTGTTCATTTTTTATCCTTCAATAAGCTACCCTTAATCATAGGATTAGTTATCTAACTACAAAAATTCCATAGGGGAGCCTTATATTATTATTAGCACCACGTCTTACTACCCGTTCGGGTTGTACGCACTTACGCTAATGTGTAATGGTAGGGTGATTGTGAAATGAAACGGAGGACCTACAGTTTAACGTGGAATCCGAACCACGATGGAGACCTGGCATTCCCCACATTCACAAGATGTATTGTCAGAGGTGAAGGAAGAGTTTGGTAATCAGATAAATCTTTGCCGCGACCGAGGATTGAACCCCGGCCGCCAGCACAGAAGTCTGACACCTTACCCCTAGACCGCCAGGTCACCGGGAACCTTATAAAAACTCTAGATACCAAGTTTTAGTCCGATCGGTAAAATGTTTTCGACTCTAGGTCAAGAAACCAAAGACGGCATCACGAAAATAACTTCCAGTTTCAGGGAGAGATGAAACGTCGACATTTATCAAAATTTCATNATCACGAAAATAACTTCCAGTTTCAGGGAGAGATGAAACGTCGACATTTATCAAAATTTCATGTTTGGTTTTTTTGACGATCACCATACATATTTCTCAGAGAGAAAGAGAATAAACATTAACTTATATTCATAGAGAATATACTAGATCTATGTGATTTAAGACGTTAGTTTCAAAACATATGTCAACATTTAAAAAAACACGCTCTAAGCTTTCAATCAATTGCTTGGGTTTATAAATTCAAATCACTTGCTATAAGTTTTTAAACAAAAATTCTTTTGAGTGGTGTCCATTTTAAATAAATAACTAAATTGAAAAACTGTGTACAATACATACATCATTTGGCCTGTTTAAAGAATACCTCCGTCAAAATTCGTTTAATTGGTCTAAGATTTCAGAATTTAACACCGAAAAAACTAAATTACAGATGTTTGAATAGCCATCATCTTGATATAAATAATCAAATAGAAAAATCTTACGCATACATTATTTGGCCTAGGTTCAAAGAATATCCCTGCAATATTTCGTTAAAATTAGTTCACTGACAGCTATCACGCAATAAAAATCCGAACCGACAGACACACCAACAAAATTTCAAATGCTCGAGCTAAAACTAATCCTTGCTTTGCTCGGTCAATAGTTGACTTGAGCGAAAGTGTTTTTTATTGTTTTTGTTGTTGTTGCTGTTATTGTTGTTGTGTGGTAAAAGTTACTTGCTATCTGAATTCCACAGTAGGATTCTAGTATAAAGATACTTTTAGAAGATACAAACATGTATTTTGCGATCTCTTTGATGACAATTTACTTTTTTTTCATGGACATTTTCATAGTTATTGACTACATTTTTATGTACTAAAAGTGCCATTACCTTACATATAAATATATTAAAATAATTGTTTAGTAACTTTTGTGGGCATTTAAGTTATTTCCTAATTAAATCGGACTGTATTCTTAGTCCATTGATTGTATTTATAGACTAAGAAAACATCATACTAGTGAATAAAACTGATGTTTTCTGATCACAAACAAATATTTCTCACTAGGTTTAGAAGTGAACTCTGATAAGGCTAAGTATATTATCACACAGAAAATACAGAGTGGGGACGATAATTTAGATATTACTTCGAGCAACATATCATTTGAGAGGATTAATGAGTTTAGAAACCATAAAGCTTAACATTTTCCCGTCTGCGCTCTTTAATATTTTATTTTGGCTAAGTGGTCACGTGCATATTGCCAACGTCTTTCTGTCTTTGAAACTCCAAGGATTTCATAAAAACATATTCTAGGGTTGCAATTTGAAACACCACATTCTTCTCTCGGGTTCGGCAACTACAGTGCATGAATCACCCGGTGACCGATATTGGGGTTTAAATCTATATTGGGTGAGGTCGGGGATTCGAATACCCGCCGAGGTGTACTATTGGTAGTTCTCACAAAATGGTTTCCCACTCTCCCTCCACATAAACGCTGGAACATTTCCTTATTCCTGTATCTCCCATTATCTTGGTACACCGCCACCAAGGGGTCCATGGTGGTACACACGTACATGCTGACAGTAGCTATCACACAAAACAAATGTCGGTGGGCTTTTGTCGGGAGAGCGACCCCATCAACGGTTGCTCGATATTAGCTTCCAGCTACACTTATTGTGTTGAATATTGGTTCAGTACAATTGAAACATTAAAAAAGTGTTAATAATGATAAATATTATAGCGTACAGTTTTTTGTTTGTTTTTTGCTACTCAAATCTAAACTATTATATTATGTGTTCGTTGATGAATGCAGTCCGGAAAATTATTATTTTATATACAACCAAATCTGATCATGATACATAAATCTATAAAGGAATAAGAGCATCACTCTGTACCATGGGTTAGCTAAATAAATGGTGACGGGAAGGATCGAGGGTTCGAATCCCTGTCGTGCGGGGTGCTTGTCTCCCTTCTTATTCCCAATCTACAATCTATGTTTGTATGATTTTCCAGTTTCTCTCCTACGCAGATGCGCCAGTGGTATGGATGCTTTTTAAAGGTTTCTTTTATAGTCAGTAGCTAGCTACCTGCACCAGTGGGCACATAGTCTAAATGTCAGACTCTTCTAGTTAGGGTTTTCCAACGGTGGGTAGAGGTTGGGTTCAAATCCCTGCTTGGACTTTCTGATGTCGGTGCGTGAGGCTGTAGTTCTAATACCTGCTGAGGCGTGTGGGTCCAAGTCCCATTAGGGTGTGCCGAGGCTGATTTTATACTCTCCCTCAGCCCAAATGCGGCTGCACTTTAACAACGTAAAGATGCTGGAAGGAATAATTTGGTTATATTAGCAATAAGACCCACCTCGTTGGTTTAATTAGCTAGCGTGTTGAGATTGACTGCCGAGGACGGGGGGAGATTAATGTGCGAATCTCTGTCGGGTGAACTGGGGCCGGTTTTCCAATTTCCCTCCACGCGAATGTGGATTAAACCTTTCCAATTCCTAGTCAATTAGCGTAAATTGTACTTAAGCGTATAACACTAACGGGTATTAAAACGCGCTTCTAAATACCGATAAGCTTAACTTCGTGGCTATTAGCAGGGAAGTAGGGGGAATTGAATCCAGGTAGACCGTATCGCTTCTGGTTACCCGCTCAACCTTCACACAATTGCAGGTACATTATATATCTTCCTCAGCCGTACCAAATATACTGCTAGTCCTGACAAGGAGTTTAAAAATAAGAGGCTTTGACATACGTTCATGCTGATGACTGTTTCAGCGTTATATCTTTAAAAGAAAAATACATTTACACTGAGGATCCTATCTTGACTTGCCATTACGTCAAAGGTATACAGCATACTTAAGGACTTTTATTTGCACGCAATACTCCCGCTTTGGAGGAGGGGGATGTGATGAGGATTTTAATCCCTCGACATGATTTAATATACATTGTCAGCCAAAGAACATAGAAACAAGTGGCGTGGAAGCTAGCTCGTGGTCCTCATATTTGATATAACTACAAAATTATATCATTTGGTTGTTTCTATTTTTAGTTGATTTTATGGCTTGGTCAGACATGAATTAGTCCTCGTGTCTATTAGCAAGGAGGTATAGGCCATATGATCAATCAACATATATTATATCTGAACATTTCTCCTGTGTTTTCTAAAATTGGGTCCCTTTTTAACCATAGTTCAATTTGGTCAACTAGTAAATTAAAATGACTGGGAATGCATTTTTGTATACTTGAATCAATGGTCGTGTGGTCTAAGGCGTCACTATTGTGTTATACTAGATGGCCGATGACAGGGTGATCGACGTTTGATTCCCGTTCTGGCGTAGTGAGATTGATTTTCTCATCCTAAGAAAATGTGGGTACACATTCTACCTGGTCTGATTATATCGAATGGAAAATCTTGTTGACCAACAAATCAATTTTTTTATTTTGCCTTTTTTTTCACTCTTGCAAATGTTGGGGTGCACTCGGAAGGAAGTATCTGATTGGACGACCGTTCTAACAGACATTAGCGGTGCTAGCCCCGCGAAATATATCGAGACGTTTAGACAGAAAGGGTGCATGTAACTCATCTAGTTATTGCGGTGGAGGTCGGGGGGTTCGAATCTCCACTGATGTGCACTGTCACTAAATGGCTTCCTTCTCCTTCACTTCACGTAAACGATGGAACATTTATACCTTACTCCTCCACCAACAGTAGTCCATGCTGGTATATCGGATACCTACAACCACGCATGTCGACGGACGGTACCATAAAAATAATTTTAGTTGAATTTTGAGGGAGATAGTGGCCCCTAACTGAGGATTATAAATCACCGTGAGGTTTCCGAGGCCCCTGATTGTGCATGATCAGAGCTGTGTCAATGCTATTTAGTTGCGACATCACCAGGAAAAAACCCATTACCACATAGATGGGGGAAGGGGGATAGGGATAGCTGCGACACCAAAATCGATTCAGAGTCTTGCGGCTGGGAACCATTTTTCACAATATACGTTAAGCGGCCGTCGGGAGAGGTTCGTGCTGCACGTTCTTGCCCTCAGTAACGATGCCAACATTTTTATGGGATGTCTCAGGAGGAGTACCCGACGCCATGGACTGCACATCAATAAATAAATAACACTCCCACAAATAAACTCCAACGCCAATCCCAATCCTACCCAGACATACGATCCAATGGCACACATAAAAAACCAATGCGCACATATAAAAACTAATTAAATAGGAACCAACAAGATTGGAACACATTCAAAACAGTGTAAAGGAGGTCAGGGTGATAGGGAAGGGAGAAAGCCCTGACCCAGTGCCAACAGCCAATCACAGGCCATATCTATTTAGAGTAGCCAATGAAAGTCATGTGACAGGTGGTCCTGACATCTACTCACATGGCTACCACTTCAGTTCCCAATGTGAATATTAAAATGTTTTCAAACTGCATTATAAGTCTAATTTATACTTCATACAATTATTTCCTGCTTAGTGATTATCACTATATAAATATACTTAAGATTCCATCTTTGTGATATATCCCTAATATGTACTGGCTATCACTAATCATGTGTTGTTAAACGTACTAGCCCTGGTAATTGTGATATTTTCTTTAATAGACAGGATTTAATTACACCAAACTAGTTTGAGCGTTTCTATTACTTTTGAACTGCAATATAAAATCAATTGAAATATTGGGCTCTCCTAAGATATAATCATCTTTGGGTAAAACATACATTAATAACATTAACTTAACAATTTATTATAGAATATTTGTACATATGGCGTATAAAAATACAATAAATTAAATAAATTACTTAGTAAATATAAATTACACATTTCAAACATCACCCACATTTTTAAACATCTGGTGATTACGTATGTCCAAGAAATGGCGAAAAAATGCTCACAATGGAAAATCACGTAAACAGTCTTATTGAAATAACTTACAATTTGAGCAACATTAGGTTCTTTCATTTCGGGATGTATAGAAAACCGTGGCAGAGCTTGAACCTCAAATTTGATTCATCAACGTCCCAGATATTACTCGAGTCTCATCCGCCTGTGCGTTCTACCACTCCTCCGTAGAAGGGGCGTGTGCATCCGTCTGTCTTCATCCTCTTCGTCATCGTCATCATCATCACTCAACCCTAATTCATCGAATATATCATCGTCTTCTTTCTCTTTATGGGCGTTTGTCTCACCACTTGGCACTGTTTCGTTACCTTGTGCGTCCTCTTCGCTTTGGTCATCTTCATCGTCTTCGTCGTCTTCATCGTCTTCATCATCTTTGTCATCATCGTCATCATCATCCTCAACGTCTTCATTATTTGCGTCGTTTTCATTTTTAAAGTCTTCATCTTCATTTTCATCATCTTTGTCCTGTTTGTTTTTTTCATTTTTGTCACTTCCTTTATCATTTTTATCTTTATCATCTTTGTCATTTTCTTCACTTTCCTCTTTGTCATCTTCATCTTTGTCATCTTCTTCATCCTCCTCTTCAATTATACCATCAAGTACATCTTCATCGTCTTCCTCCTCCTCCTCACTACTATCATCGTCGTCTTCGATGCTTTCCCCGGGTTTAACTCTATTCAGGATGATTGTAGGAAGTGTAATCATCGTCTCTCCTTCTGATAAGTTATCGTAATTGATTCCGGGTTGCATCGCCTCCTCCGTGGTGACCATGGGCTGCGTGGATGCCATCGGCTGCTCGTCCTTCACCCCCTTCGTCGGGATGGTGTACTGTGGTGACGTCTCATCCTGTCCTTTCTCTGTCTCAAGAGTCTGCCCCTCATTGGACCCGACCACGGTGATTGTGATGGCAGTGGATGTGACGGGTTCCATGTCCTGTTGGATCGAGTTCAACTTCTCATACTCCGTGGTCATCTCTTGTAATTTCTCGGGAGTGTGAGCCTCTGTCACAGCAACGGTGGTGAGACTCGTCGTGGTGTTGGGAGTGAACCTTGTCGGTTTTTCAGAGGTCACGGGAGGTCGGATTATAGGTCTTCGAGGGGTCGTTGGTTCCCTTCGCGGTGGTGGTTTCCTAGACGTTGAGATACTCGGAGGTGTTGCTGTTGTGGTTGTTGTCATGATTTGTGTATCTTTGATCGGTGTCGACGTGGTCGTGGAGGATGGGACCCTGCTTGGTTTATTCCCGCGAGTTGGTTTCCGGATCACGGGTTTGGAAGCCTGGGTCGGTTTGGTGGCGGCAATGACAGACCCGACTTTGACCGGAGGTTTTGTTGAAGTGGAGGAGAGCGCGGGTTGCTCGGGTTTGGTTTTCTTCTTCACCTTCTTCTTGCTAGGGCTGTCGGATCCGAATATGTCACCAAGCAGGTCACTCCCGAAAACGCTGAAACCTCCGTAATCGGGTGATACGTCGTTTTCAGACGAGTCTTCATCGTCATCATCATCATCGTCATCATCCTCGAGGTCAAATTCATCGTCGTCGTCATCGTCATCATCGTCGTCATCATCATCGTCATCATATTCGTCGTCGTCGTCATCGTCGTCGTCATCGTCGTCGTCACTGGAGGTAGGTACC
>CABEEJ010010492.1:0-14088 GCA_901482245.1 Timema douglasi
GACTCTTCCTCCCCCCTCCCAACCCTCCCACCAGCTTCTGCTGATCTTCACACCTTTCATCAGATTACCACCATTGTCACATTTTTATTTTATTTTAAGCAGCACACTTGGTCGCATGGTCTAGGGTGTCATTCTCGTGTTTGACTATATTGCTGGTGTTGGGGTGATCGGGATTCGAATTCCAGTGGGATATAGAAGGATGTACCCAAATGTGAATAAATTCCCTCGAAAATTCTACCTTCCTCATTCCTACTCTATTATCATTATTAATGCATGCACGTACACGAATGGTTACTAAAACGGGGTGAAAAAAATATTATAGTCTTATCTAGAAGACGTGACGTGACACCTGGCATTCATGTAAAATAATTTTGTTTATCATTGAGATGTAAATGAAGAGGCAATGGAGTTAGTAACCAAAATCTTACATGCTGAAAGTCGCAAGAAAAAAAAAAAGTTCAGCTGTATGATAAATTTTAATAATATGCAATTGCCAACTGGTGAAATAACTTTAAATGTATTCTTTTACGTACCGCTAGATATTTTTACTAATCTTGACCTTGGCAATAAACCCATACCTTATGGCAGGGGCGCACATACGGGACGGGATCCAGCGTGCCAGGGTCCTCCTTGCCCCCTTAGTGGCTAACATGAAGGATAAATAAAATACGTGTATTATTTATCACGCAGTAAATAACTAGATGTAACGCTTTAGGGTTATTCTGTCTATTCTGTATAAAGTAATTTGTAATTTATTCAAAGTATGAGTCTTAAACGAGTAAAGAATTTGGATTGACTATTGACTTGTTACTTCTTGACTTTGGAAACCCCCCTAAGAAGAATTTTTGTGTACGCCCCTGTCCTATGATGTTTGTTGGAGCTATCCCCAAAGTTAGGTTGTTAAGTTGGCCTACTTACATCTGCATTGGTAACATTCTCATATCAAGTCAAAACAATCACTTTTTTTTTTTCCTTTGCGAAAACAGTATTATGGAAAATAGTAAATTCCCAAGTTTCTGAGAATTTATTGGTTTATGACAGTAAGATATTTTACTTGACATCAATAAAAGCTTAACACTTTTCTCTGTATCTGGTCCTCCCTGGTGCACCTGCTAGGATTGAATGCCAGATCTATGATTACGTCACATTAGAACCAGAAAAAATTATCTCACCTTTCCTTAGTTCTTAGGAGAGCTAAATTAAAGGCGGTGAAAGGTATTTATTTATAATAAAAATGTATTAGACAAAAAATGAGTAAATCCCGTGCTATATTCTTGCAAAACCACTTTGTTATGGACTGTAATATTCAAATCTTTTTAATCTTTTATTTTATGTTTCAAAAACATTTATTTGAATCTTTTAATTGAGATTTGGGAGTTACATCTCTTTGACTCTTTATCTATTAAGTTTGGATTGTAAAATAAATGTGTTTCACTAAGAGTCAGAAAAACTAAAGATAGATTATGTTTCTCTTATTATTAGCTTGGAGACAGACAAACAGAAGAGATGTTACTCTTGCCTGACCTTAGTAATAAATTTTAATTTGGAGATACACCGAGATCAAAAATGTAACTAATAGTAATTTGGGAGATACGGTCTTTTGACACTAAATAAATATTATTATTATTCGCGTCTTACTACCCGTTCGGGTTATACGCACTTACGCTAATGTGTAATGGTAGGGTGATTGTGAGATGAAATGGAGGACCTACAGTTTAACGTGGAATCCGAACCACGGTGGAGGCCTGGCATTCCCCACATTCACAAGATGTCTTGTCAGAGGTGAAGGAAGGGTTTGGTAATCAGATAAATCTATGCAGGGACCGAGGATTGAACCCTGGCCGCCAGCATAACTAAATAAATAATAAATGGTACGGAACTCCACACATACTTTCTCGCTCTATTGTTTAAAAATGGGAAATACCTACTCTAAATTCGTTGTGTAATATACACTAGCGAACTCAAGAATAAATTGCGCTATATATACGTAAAACATTCTTTTACTCGTGGTTTTAAATTTTATAATTTTATTTTTAAAAATTAACCTCTTCATTTGTATATTTGAACCAATAAGAAATATCAATATTAGTCCCCAAAAGTCAACACTTCGTATTAAAATTTCAACTTCCGGTTTAAAATTTTCGATATTTTATTAAGGGTTGCACATCTTATTGTTATTGCATTGCTATTAAATTCCTCATTTATAAATTTTGATCAATAAAATAGATAAATATTGACTATTGAATCTAAAATTATAGAAATAGATCATTGCTGTACAAACATTTCCCCTAAGAGGTTGAAAGAAAGAGAACATACTCTTTTCGAGAGACTTACTCATTTCTTACTCTATGGAATTATAGAATCATTCCATTAAAACTTAAGTATTATCTCTTTACAACTAAAGCTCACAAAATTGTATTAAATATATTTGCCTATCTCATAAACTGTTGGTTTTATAAAAGTATATAATTAATATAAAAGTTTTATATTTTTAATAGTACTACAATTTTGCAATGATAAGTTATTTAATAACTCAAATAGTTGCGAAGATACGGAAATGTCCTCTTCTGTAAAGTACCCTAAAATTTATTTTTATGGAAAAATGAATATGTCCAGGTTATTTATAAACTTAATCAACGCCTAGATACGAATTTTAATCAAAATCGTTAGGGCTGATTTTGAGAAATTTCATTTTTTCTCTTTTTTTTGTTTTATTAAACCATTCTTAGTTTTGGGGTTTAAAGACACACAGACAGACGGCATTGTAAATACCACTTTTTAGGGTTCGGGGGGTCATGAGACGTTGACATCCATCAACATTTTGGGTTATATATATATATATATATAATTTTTTTACGCTCACTATACTTAACCCTTAGTGTTAGAAAAGTGTATATATATATATATATTCGTATAGTAAAGTTATTGGTTTTATAAAAATATGTTTCGAATAAAATACTTGTATTATAAATAGATATACATATTTGAAATGATAAATAATTTCATATCTCAAATAGTTTCGGAGATATGATAGAAAATGAGAATTTACGCATCAGACCGGATGAAGCCCTTAAAGTTATCTTGCCAAAATATTGAAAGAATCCACTTTGTTTGGAATATTTATAAATGTTTTGAAATGAAATTTAATCAAAATCGTTAGTGCCAATTTTGAGAAAATCGACTTTTTCTCTTTTTGCCCTTCAGTAAACTACCCTTAATTTTAGGGTTGGATATCCAATTCCAAAAACCTCTCGGGGCAACCATATGAAAACCCTAGATACCAAGTTTTAGAATGTTTGTTAAAATAGTGTGGGCTCTAGTCGGAGTTACAGACGGACAGAAATTCAAAAACCACTTTTTCGGATTCGGGGGGGCATGAAACATTAGGATTCATCAAAATCTCGAGTTGGATATTTTTGACGATCACAATATTTTCTCTACCTGTAAAATAGCGAGAAAGTAAAAATATGACAAATCATTTAGTGCAATAAACCGAAAAAACCTTTTTTTTGTTCCTTCGGTTTTTAGGTGAATATTTGTCCCTCTTTACAAACACAAAATCCATATATTATACAACATTTTCTGACCAACCTCTTCGCCTCACAATAGGCCAGAAACCAGTGATCAAAAACCTAACTTTAGTAAACAAACAGAACAATTGCTCCGCGTTTCGACAGATAGCATATTCGTCTTTTAACCGCCGTGAGAGGACTGAAAAGTAAAATTTAGTTTCAGTTTGGCTTAGGCTGGGTTTATATTCATGTACTCTGGTGTGTCGGTGCACTGCCTTGCCTCGTAATGGTAGTGACACGGGTAACAGTATCCTGCTCGGCAAGGCAGTCTCTATAGTAGGGATACTGGTTTGCAAGCGTGCTCAAAGTAAGACTGAGCAGTGGCTGTACTTGTATACTGGCTAAAACGTACCAACACTGATCAGTACAGCATCTTTACCGTAAATAGCGAATACTATCATGGGTGTGGGTACGATCAAGGCTAGTAACCGGGTCTATTCTAAACTAATTTCTAAATAAACTGCACAATATTAGCCTTGATTGATCAAAGCTATGATGAGCAGCTGAGGTTAAAACTGAAGGGCCCATCTGTTGAAAGCTGGCTAGAACGTGGACTATTATTGAAACTTGTAATGTGAGAAGGCTGAGTGGTAAAGAGAATGAACCTTTAGAGGAAATTATTGCAAGAAAGATTTATATTCTGTGTGTATGTGAAGAAACCAAGCGAAAAGGAAAATAGGTTTTTATGGCGACTGAGCTTGGCGTAGTGGTCAGATATGGATGAATGGGTAAAGGGAAGTCAGGGAAGGTTTAATCCTAAGCCCAACAGCTAAGCTGTTCGTGAAAAGGTATGAGCTGGTGTCATCTAGACTTCCATGGCTACGTGTGAAAATAGACATTCGTATAATTATGTTGGTTGCTGGTTATGCTCCTGTGGAGGCTGAAGACGAGAATGTGAGAGTGGCATTTTGGACTGAGCTCAATAAAGTCTTGAATGCATGTGAACTGGATAAAATAATTATTTTGTTAGAATAAATGAATGGATGGGTGGGTATCCATAGAGAGAATTCAGAGATGGTACTAGGAAGGAATATATGGTGATGACAGGGGTAACGAGAATGGTAATTGGTTAGCCTGTGTTTAGAAGAAGGTTTAATTGTGTCGAACACATGTCTTAAGCACAAATATATTCACATATATGCATGCCAAAGGGGCGATTTGAAAACGATGATTGATTTGGTGGTGTATGATGAGAGTTTTAAAAGGTTTAGTAAAGAATATAGGGCTGTGCGTCAGCTGAATGTGGAACGGATCACTCTCTAGTGATCTCAATAGTTGAATTCGGTAGGAATTTGTAAGGAAGGAGCGCAAGAGTATTAAACAATTAAAAGTGAAAGAGTAAAAAAGTTGCAGGATAAAAGTGTGAGAGCGCAATTTGAAAGAATGCTTAAATTAAATTGACACGAGAATGAATGGATTGTCGAAATAAATGCTAATGATATAGAAAGTGCTTGGAACAGAATAGAAGTTGGTGTAGTCGAGTGCGCGAAAAATGTGTGTGGATTTGTGGGGGTGGGACACTTAAAAAGAGATACACGTTGGAATGAACAGTTGAAAGAAACTGTGAGCGAAAAGAAATAAGCATACGAACAAATGATTCTTGTGAAGAGTGAAACAAAATACAATAGGTTGTGGGACATATACAAAGAGAAATTATGATGTTAAAGAAAGTAGTAAAGGAGAATAAAAAGCTAATTAGATTAAAAGAAGGAGAAAGAATAAAGAATAATTTTGAAGGAAATAAGAAGTTGTTTTGGAAGTAAGTAAAGACAACGAAACAAGGACTGCGAGGAAAGACCTGTGGCATTCAAAATAACGTGGTGAGAGGATCTGGGATATAAACAGTAGTATAAGAGGGCGATGGAAGGATTATTTTGAGCAATTATATGGTGAGAACTTAAATAAAGTAGCATAAAATAAGGAAAATATTATGTTAATTGAAAGAATTAATGAGGCTGAGGTATAAAAGGCTATGAAAATGTTAAATAATGGCAAAGCTGTGGGTGTATATGGAATCACAAGTGAATTGCTTAAGTGTGGGGGCATGGTACTACTTACCAGTTTGTGTGAGTTGTTCAATGTGTGTGTTGGGATCTAGAATGTTCCTAATCACTGGAAGAACGCTGTCGTTGTTCCTTTGTACAAAGATAAAGGCAGTAGTGGTGAATGTAAAAATTATAGGGCAATTAGTTTGTTGAGTAGTCCAGGAAAATTTTCTGGGAAAGTTTTAGTTGATAAAGTACGTGAAAAAACTGAGGACAAGATTTTGGATGTGAAATGTGATTTCACGCCGGGTAGAGGTCACATGGACAAAATATTTGCATTGCAATAACTGAATGGTGACCTGGCGGTCTAGGGGTAAGGTGTCAGACTTCTATGCTGGCGGCCGGGGTTCAATCCTCGGTCCCGGCAAAGATTTATCTGATTACCAATCCCTTCCTTCACCTCTGACAAGACATCTTGTGAATGTGAGGAATGCCAGGCCTCCACCGTGGTTCGGATTCCACGTTAAACTGTAGGTCCTCCATTTCATCTCACAATCACCCTACCATTACACATTAGCGTAAGTGCGTATAACCCGAACGGGTAGTAAGACGCGGTGCTAATAATAATAATAAAAATAATAATAATAATAACTGAATGAGAAATGTATGGCAGCAAGAAAGAAAGTTTACCGTGAATTCGTTGATCTGGAGAAAGCCTATGATTGGGTTAATAGGAGTATGTTATAAAATGTTCTGAGAAAGTATGGTGGGGATGCATGGTTAGTAAATGCAATTATGATGGTGTATGATGGAAGTAAAGCATGTATTAGGGTGGATTTTCTTACATTGAACAGGGTGTTAGACAAGTTTGTGCTGTCTCCATAGTTGTTTAATGTATTCATGGGTAAGTGTATGTGGGATTCTTGTGGGGATGCGGTTGGTGTACAAATGGGCAATGTGAATGTGAGAGTGCTTTTAGATGGAGATGATGCCATTGTAACATTGGCGTGGACTGTTAATATGACAATGTTACTACCCACCCCTAAACAAACTAATATTCATAGACATCCTGCAATAGAAATACTAATAGAACCAGCCAGCTTTTAAAACATTACCCCAAATAACCTTATACTCATAGACATCCAGCATCATTAAACATTACGATCTTACTATGTAAAATATAAGTCATTACTCCGCGTATATCTGCCTGGAGTAGAGCAACGTGTAAGTCCAGCCTGCTCATCACGAATGCTAGAATGGAGAGAACTCCAAAACACGCTACAAATTGTGCAGCACCCTGATGTTCCAACTGAGAAAGCCAGCAATGCTCTGATTGGCCCGTACTGTACTATTAGAAGAACACTCATATTCTTGGACACCTGGATGGCGTACGGGACCAAACAAGCATGGCTCAACGAATGCTCGTCTTGTGTCTTGGAGTTCGTGTTTTGGGAATTAGTCGAATGCAGCGGCTGATGACCAAGACAACAAGAACCTGGCCTACGTGACGAAAACAATGTAGCCTTTCAACCTGATGTTAGCGAGTGACGCAATAACTAAAGAAAACTCCCACCTTCACACCTTGCAACTAGACCTATATAACGAGGTACCACAGACAATATCGTAGACTATTACATTCACCACTACCCCGAGGAGCCCTGTTCAGGACTAGGACATTATCTAGGCAGGATGGCTTATAATAATATCTTTGTTTGAAAATTATAAATTGCTGCGAATAGTTTGAATTTCTTAAAATACTTTAATTTAGTTTGTTATGGAAATCTTTCAGTGTAGGCATCGGTAATGTTTTGCTAAAAACTTTTATTTTTAAAAGTACATTCTGTTATGGAGCACTTAATGTTTCCTGTTGCCACTTGGGCGCTAGTATATTTGTATTTTCTTTGTTTAAATAGTTAGCCACATTATTTGGTTCTTTTTATGTCTTATAAGTTAGATATTCAATTTTTGTTTTTGTGGTTATCAATAATTTAAATTAATCATGTTTGTTTGAGCGATCTGTTTATTAACCTTAAAACTAAATTAAAATTTAGTTTAGTTCCGGAGGACCAGTTTTAGTAACATTAAAACAGAGGTGGGATATGACCGTCAGTATTAAAAAAATGTATTTTGTGGAGCCTACCTTGGAGTGATGTCTTTGGCTGGATATCCGGGACAATCTGAGTGCGATGGTCATATCTCCGATTATTATCTTCTTAGTAATCAATTCGCGAGAGGAGCTCCCCTAAACACTCGCATTTTATGAGTGCATATTAGATATAAAATATAACACACAGATTGAACATTATTAACATATTATAAACAACATAGTCACGCAATAAATCATTGACATGGAGGATTTGATAAGTTCTTCTTAGGAAGGAGAACGAGAGGGTATCACTGAGATGTGACTGAGAATTGTGTTCAACGTACCCACACTGTTTGTAAAGCCCCACATGCGAGGTGTAACAGGGTGGACTTTTGGACGGAGGAAGACGGTAGGGGTGGCATTGTAAGGCCATGCAACTTGTTGTTTTAACACGGTTTGCTACTTTGAATAAATAATTCAAATATTTCATTAACCTGCAAATGTTTTACTTTTTCATGTAATTAAATATTACCCTCCTTTTTTTTAGTATATTGTGGCCGTAACTAAATAGAGTGAGAGTGGGGCGGTACACCGTATTAATGACTGATAATGAAAATGACTTGCAGTATGTATTAAATCGTTTGAATATAGTCAGACAGAATGTATCCTCGTATAAATGTATCCAAAACTAAGGTGATAGTTTATGATAAGAACGGAACAAGAAATGATTGCCAGCTTAGTGTAACTGTAAAACTGCTGGAACAAGTGAATGATTTTCTGTATTTGGACAGAGTGTTCTGTATAAATGGAAGGATAAATGGAGAAATCGATTGATGGTGAATGCATCTTGGAGAGTAGTTGGATGTGTTTGGACTATTGCAAAGAATGAGGTATTATCAAAAGAGGCAAAGATGACAGTTCATAAATGTGTGTTGACGCCAACATTGTTTTATTGTTGTAAGGCGTGGGTTTGTCAGGAGAAACCCATGAACAAGGTGATTGCAGTTGGAATGAAATATCTAAGAAATGCACGTGGAAAAACTCGTTTGGACAGAGTCAGTAATGAATTAGTGCTGAAGGTGTGTCGTTTGATAGGAGATTCAATAGGTCACTGTGAAAGAAGCGTCTTGCGTTGATTTGGGCATGCTGCGAGGATGAGTGTGAATCGAGTGACGAAACAAATATATGAAGGTAGAGTGTGGATAAAATGGAAGGGGTAGGCCATGTAAGACGTTTCTAAATGTTGTAAATGAAAATGCAAAAAAAGCCAAACATGAAGAGTTTTAATGAATAAAAGAGCATGATTGACTCGGTTTATGGATGCTGTTCAAGCTAAGGGAGACTGCAAGGAAAGGGAAGTGTGGATAAAGTTAGTGAGTATGGATTAAGTACAGAGGTTTTTTTTTAGCTATTTACACGGTTTCTTGCCTACTTCATAAGGGAACGGTGTGATATTATATATTTGTATATTCATGCATAACGTATAACTAATAGTAAATACCAATGTATAGCGTAAAATGCGCAATTCATAGGAAATATAGATCGGTTTATAATGAAACATAGTGTATGAAGTCTTACTTAAATCGATTGTCTTTGTAATGATACTGTTTTGGACCCCTCTCATATATTCAAAAAGTCTTGGATGAAGTGTATTTTTTCTAAAAGTACTGTATGTAAATTATCCTTTAGTACTTCATCCATGTAAAATCATGTGTTTTCGGAAATAGTGTCAGTGTATTGCGCTTCAAAACTTTTTTTTAAGTACAACTCCATCGTATTAAAAGGATTTATATGACACGCTGGCTCCCTCTATCCAATAGGAAACCAGCCTGCACAATATCAGGTTGCCAGGAGTTTTTCCATTAGTTAGTTTTAACACTACCGACAAGGGGTCCAAGAAGCAAGGGGTATGTCATATATAAGCAGCTTGTGTATATGAATCCACAGAGTAATATTGTAACGTAAACAGTGCCGGCAACTCAAATATACACAGTGCCAATACATAGAAAGTCAGTAGAGCAGTAATTTAAAACTACTCTACACTTATTTTACCATGAAAGGTAGTAAATAGTTTTTCTTTGACATCTTACACTATGGTTTTATATTTTTACCTACCCGATTGTGAAAACGTGTAAAGTAAGTTTGCTAGCTTTTGAAGTAGACAAAGTGTACATTTCGTTTATCTAAAAAGTTGACGAG
Source organism: Timema douglasi (assembly GCA_901482245.1). Classification (NCBI taxonomy): domain Eukaryota; kingdom Metazoa; phylum Arthropoda; class Insecta; order Phasmatodea; family Timematidae; genus Timema; species Timema douglasi. The sequence continues at coordinate 9,843 of CABEEJ010010492.1, forward strand.
CTAGCCTTGACTGTTTCCACTATGATGTATGTCATAAGATAGAGCTATAGTGTAGCTGATCAAAGCAATACTACTATCGTTCGGGATAATCGAAGTCTACATTATATTACATATGAAAGACCACACTGGAAAGAGTGATACTAAAGGTAAGCGCACACTGGGTCATTACCGCACGAACTGAACTAATTTTACTTTTAAGGGGGGTGCTCCCACTATCAGCACTGACGGCATGGCAATTAATTTATATTATAAGGATAACTGGGTTTTCCTAATCAGATGAATACCACTTTAATGATCAAATTTTAATAATCTATGTGGCTACTTTTTAACAGTAATTTTAACATTCTAATAACAAAATGGTTTTCAAACCTGCCTACCATAATGACAACAGTTAAATGCTTTTGTATGATAACAGTTTAGTTAGGGCTCATAGAAAGTGTATTGTTTGTATTGTATTATTTCTACAGCAGGAGATATTATTAACTTATCCTGTTATTCTTTAGTTCTGTTTCAAAAGAAACCTTTGAGGTATACCCCTATAAAATATAAATATCAAGTTTGAACAAAATTCATCAAACCGTTTTGTATCCGTGGCCAGGGACAGACAAACATACATGGGGAGAGACAAATTGTAAATTCCAGTTCTTAGGGTTCCCGTTCTCATAAAACGTAAAGATTCTCTAAGAAAGAGGCAATGATAATGATAAAACACTTTATTGTTTTGAGCAATCAGCTTGGTAACCACTAGAGATTATGACTCACGCAAGATTGAGTATGAGCAAAAGTTGAAAATGAATATATAGCTCATTTCATCCGAATACTCTTGCTCTTGGTACTTATAAAATTTTTGTTTGAGAGTTCAGAAATAATAGTTTTTATACAAATGGTGAAATAGTGGAGCGTTTATTGCCAACGGTACTGATGTAGTGCGCACACTCTGGTAACAAATAATGCTTTTAATCAGTTGTACTTTATGATTTCCGCTCTGTCCTTGCGGTCTGTGCGGTACCGACCCAGTCAGTGCTTACCTTTATTTGGACACAAATCTTATTAAAAAATGGATTTATTTTCTATTTAATTAGTTTCTTAAAATTAAGTTTTATTTGTTCTCAAATTATTATTTATTTCTTACCTGGCAGTATTCTAACGTTTAAAATTAATCTACATGATCTACATATGTGAGTCATCTATCTATCGCTTTAAAACAAACTAATACTTTAGCCGAGGTACTATTCTAACACTCTACTCTATTGTCGTCAGAAAATTTACTTACTTACATACTTCAAAATCCTATGTTTTCAAAATGGTGGTTTCTTATCTAAACTAGTCGTGTGTCCTTTCTTGACTTCTATATAAATAATTAAAATCATTTTTCGTTCATTTTTGTGCTTTAATAAATATATGAAATCCAACATAAATCATGGGGTATGTTCTAAATTTGTATTTATTCTTGTTAGTTATGTGTTAGTTAAAAATGCATTGATCAATGTATTACCCTGATATGGAGCTGGCTAATTGGACTGGCCCAGATTGTCCCTTTTCATAATGTTTACGTTACTTATCAATGTGAAATTTATTGCGAGACTTATAAAAACTACTTATATTTTGTAGTATTTAGGCTCTTAGACGACCTAGTCCTATAGTCCTTTCAAACGAGTACAACTAAGGAGGACCCTACTCATGGTACTTGAAGGATGGGTGGGTGGGAGTTTATTTTATCATATTCAAATGTTGCAGTGCAACTGTGTTCATTATAGTAAATTGGAATAAATAGCCTACATTTAATATTAGGATAGACGGGAATGGTACTCAATTTACGAGTGTCGAAAAAATTTCTTTGTCACATTACATTAAAAAAATCTCTTAATTTGTAAGGCAGACAAGAATGCATTAGAGTAATTAGTACTTAAAGCGTATAACCCGAATGAGTAGTAAGACGTGGTGCTAAATATTATTAATTGTATCTGAATTTTCTTTAATTCAGTCAAATACTTCAATTTAGACCCAAAAGTGATGTGCAAACGGCATACCCGTCACAATGGAATGGCTGAATAGTAATTTTACTATCATTGGAAGTTTGATTTTGTTGTTGCTAGATGGTATAATATATTTTATTTCTCATACTATGACAAAAAGAAGTTTAAATAATCCCACCCTCTTTGTGTAGGCCTACTATTCTCTAGTCTTTTAATTTTGACCAATAACCTTTTATGTTATTAACACTCAAATTGGGAAGTAAACTATCATACAAACTGACAACCCTACAAAATAATCTTTTAAGACTTTGATATTTTGTTGCGGAATAATAGCGCTCTAGTGGCTTTAATTTTAATATGTGTGTTATTACAAACTATCCAAACCTAATGAAACCTTGCTTTTCTAAGCTCCATGCGTCTGTTCTTAAATATAATTTTACAATTAAGGACCAGTTTCATAGACAGGCCTAGTATAGCTCAAGTGCGGTGCTATATACAAAATAAAAAACAACATATACCTAAACTCAAATAAAAGTGGCCGGTTTTGCATATAATTGGAATGGTATGTATGAGGTTGGAGCCGTGAAATGTGAGTTGGAAATAATTTTGGGTGGGGTTTGAGCCGGTAAAAATATACAAACTCCAACTCTGGCTTCAAAATAAAAACTTATAATATTATAACAATAAATGGTAACTATATTATTTTAATTTTATAGCCTAATTTTGTATTATTTATGACCAATACTTGGTTTGATAAATTTATTTAAATATACATTCACAATGTCAAAAAAGCTTCCCATGAAGTAATCTGTATTGGCGCATTTTACTGCAGTAAATCTTTTATTACTTGTTAATATAGGCCGCATTAGACATTTATGAAGCAGTCTTGAGTCGAACAGTATAAAAATAAAGGAATCAGAGTTGAAGGTTTTGCGTACCGACTCCACAGCCCTGGTGACTAATTGCTCTTAGTTTAGCTACCTGTACTAATGCATAAATATAGACCCAGCCAAGGGACAAGATATTTTAGGGAACACATTTTGCTACCGCGTTCATTTAAATATTTATGTTTTTTCTCTGATTTAGGTGAGTACCTACATTTTTAACTGTCTAATGCTGAAAAATTTAAATAAACAAATACACACATAAACAATTTATATTGGTATTTTTATTGGGTCACTTATGAATAATATTGCATTTTGGCAGTTTTATGTTACAAATGAAACTTGTTTCTGACACTCAGGGTAAGCGCATCAAACCCTAAAAATGTGAAAAGGAGGGCCAAGGTGTTAGTCTCACATATAGACCTAGGTTGCTGTTAATGGGAGGGTACAAGGGCTCACCGGGGATTGTTATATAGATTTAGTAGAGTTATTGGATTACAATGAGGCAAGAAATCACAATTTTATCTTTAGTAAGCATTTAAGCTAAGCCTGTAGACCACTTGAGTTAGACCTAAACATATATTTTTAGTTGAATGACCTATTACTTACCTATAACCAATGAAATAGTCATCCCTGAGCCACCTATAAGTAGTAAAATAACTATCCACCAAGCCACCTATAGCAAACTAAATAGCCAGCCCTTGAGCCATCTATAACCAATTAAATGGTAAGCCCTGAGACACCTATAACCAAACATATAGCTAGCCCTAAGCCACCTAGAACTACTGAAAAACCAGCCCCCAACCACCTTTCACCAATGAAATAGTCACCACCCATGTCACTTATCAATAAAATAGTCAGCCCTCGAGCCACCTACCACCAATGAAATATCCATCACCTGCACCATTTATAATCAATTATATAACCAGCTCCCGAACCACCTAGAACCAATAAAATATCCAGTCCGCGAGTTGATTAGGAGAGTCGGAAATCCTCACCTTCTGTTCCCTTGCAAATGTTTACCCACATTAAATATTCCTTTATTCTAACTCCCGGTACCACACATTTTCACAGTTGGAGCTGTAATACTTCTACCTTAGAAAAGATAGACATTTTATGGCTTCAAGGTTCCTACCATAGTCCGAAGTCAAAAGGCATGCTCTGATGCTCCCTGAAGGGGAGCACGAGAGCAAGTTCCAACACGTACCGACCAATTGGTCACACCGTGTGGTTCGCAAAAATTAAAAATGTGTTGTCGCGTTTCGCAAAGTTCTGAAACAAAGAAACAGATATTACATATTATTAGTAACATTGAGGGGGTAAGGGGGGTAAGAAAGTTGAGAAACCGAATAAGGGTTTTTTAGAGTTACGTGCGGAGACACTACT
>CABEEJ010010493.1:0-14084 GCA_901482245.1 Timema douglasi
CTCTACGCGAATGCGCAGAACTGCAGTCGCAGCGCTGCAGCGGCCAAATTTCAAAACGGTACTTACTTAAAAAACACGCTTCGTATAATCAAATAATTTTTCAAACAAAAATTAATGCCTAAACGTTTTGTTTTAAACTTATGGGCTATTTTTATTTAAATATGTTGTCGACTTGAAGGACAATAATTTTAATATTTTAAGTATACAACTGTAATTACAAGTTTAGCACGCTAAATATTTGACAAGCTCTGTAAGTTAAGAATAAATAATTGTTTAAGCAAGTTTTGCAAGTGAAAAGTATTTGTAAATATTTCACTTGTTATAAGTTAAGACACACAGAATCTAGGCCTATCATTTTTAAGGGAAAATACTATCTTAACTATTATTGCCTCCAGTATATTAGATTTTAAAAGTTATAAAATCTTATGCTAGGACTCGGTTATATTATGCTATAACTAGCTAATCCTTCAGGATGTTAGGCTATAGTTTGATGAAGGCCTGTTAATGTTTCATAAATTATATTAATATAAAGTTAACCTCAACTGGTGTTTTTCAACAAACTATTATCAAAATGTATATGCTCATAAAAGGTGTGTTAGAATAATAAATGTAACATTTTCCTTCTCCTGTGAATCTAAAGTTGCATATACCTACAGAATAATGATAACCTCGCCTAAGAGCAGCTTATTTTTTTGTCTAATACAATTTAAAGTTGAGATTTAGGTCTGCCTTATGTGAATGCAAAACATAAAAACTGGAACTGCCATTTTGATTACTTGGTGAAAGTATTAACGGGGATGATACCCGATATTCAAACCTTCTCCTCTATAAAACCTGAAAATCATTAAATGTATGCTATCGTTATGCTTTTAAAAAATGTGGGGAATCCCATGACACTAAACTCAAGCTTATTAATAAATTTATGTATATTATAAGCTTAACCTGATCTTCTTGTGGTAATTAGACAGCTGATTTGATCTTACATTGTTGCTATTGCATTCAATGATAGATTAGTATCTCAATTAACATTCACAAAATAGACTGTTTGACCCTCGTAGTATAAGATAGCATCATATCATGAGGATCATGGCTCAAACGACGAGTTGGTCTAGGTTTGTACTTGGGTTTTATTGAGTTTTCTAAATGCTCTAAAAATAAAATAACTTCAAATACATACAGTTAGAGTCTCATTTGATTCACCGGTTTCTTGTGAGTAGAATGAAACTGATACATTTTTAAAGATTTGGTTTCTCATGTGAAGTGCAATGTATTATATGGGCAGGTGCTTACACACCATCCCCTTAATAACTTTGTTCTACTATTTGTAGGTTAACTGGGGACCCACCACATGTGGACCAGTCGACCATATCCTGTGTTCCGAAAACAATGTCCACACTGTTGGCGGTAAACCCTTGAGGTGTCTGCACTTCTGACCTTCAAAGTATTTGAGGTTGCATATAGGTACTGCACCCACATTCCTGTTCAGAACCCGGTGGACCAAAGTTAATAGAGAATTTAACAAGTAAGCTTCCTGAGCTTAATAATATCTTACCATTAAATTTGAACCATTAAATAGCAAAAATGTTTTCTCCACTAAATATTCACAGTACTTTGATGCTAACTTAGGAACAGCAATTAATTATTATATACAGTAGTTATTGTCAGTGTTGGAGTCGGTAGAAAGTTCTGACTCTGATTCATAATAAAAATTTGTAAAATATAATTAGGAGAAATGCTTATGAATGTTCTGTGTCTCAAGTTTGTACATTCTTTGGTTTCAAGGTAGGTCTATACCCTCTTTTTATGTTAAAACTATGTTTAATTCTTATTAAATGCACAGTTAAATGCATATTTACTTTAATAGAAATGTAGGAGAGTTTTCTTTTTCAGAAATTATAATAAAAAATATATTTTTTTATGTTCTATGGACCTAAGTAGCCTAATGATTCACGTGGTGGTGATGATGTTATCATTTTAGTATTTAGTATCTTAAAATTCCAATATATATTAATTAGTAATACATTTACTATGGTAAAATTATTTTACTATATAGTAGATTCTTTATTACCTGCTAATTAATATTATATACATTTGCCATCGATGGAGGACTCTTGAGTCAAGACAGTAGAAAACTATAGGAGTTAGAGTCGAAGGTATAGCCTACCGAGTCCACAACCCTGGTTATATGTTATTACAATATCAGTATATATTTCTCATGGTAAGTCAATTAGGGCCCAACTGTATTTCTAATAAACCTAAACAACAGTTCTTTGTAAGTAGTATCTAACACAATTTATTGGTTTAAGATTACTCTGTGGTTTTAATTTTCTCAGCAAGCTTCACACATCGGGCCTTAAAGATGTATTTTATACATTTTATGAGGTACTATTGCAGGTAGGAGGACTATTTGTAACAGGGTTTTGGTCAGACGAACTTAAAATTCAAATATTTTATTTGCAGTCGACTTTGATAACAATTTATTTATTTTGTAGGTGGAGCCTATTGTTAGTATATATCAAAGTATCAGCTGAATATCACATGTGCTGATGTATGAATCAGTGAAAGAAGAACCTTATTATAGCCCAGCTATTGCAATAACTTTGCATGCAAGTAATTATAATAACTTGTTTTTGTTTCATCTTTGTTTATAGAGACACACCATGAGGACTCCATTTTGTTCGGCCTGCTGTCTTACGAGCTGCTACAACTCCTGAGAACCAGTCACAAATAATAACTATATCTATCTTATTTTTAAAAATCTCACTTGTAAAATAATTGTTATAAAATGTCAGAAATTTGTATCTATTTAAATGCTTTGTTTTTCAATCCTATATTAATAAGACTAATATAAGCCTCTTATCATTTAAAAAGAATGTTCGAGATGTGATGCCATTAATAGAATGCCAAGGCTGTGTTTATCAAACAAAACGGGGTAAACTGACTAATTATATAAACACATTATTTACAAACTAACTCATCTCTAACAGACACAGAATGTCACTCGACTGTTAATTCATCACTGGCAGGGGGACTAAATTCATCTTGGATCCCTTAGTTCGATGTGAAGACAAAGATTTAGACAAGGTGTCAAGACGTCAAATTATCTTGGTGTCATGATTGTTTAGTAGTGGATGTTACTGTCATGTTTTCTAGGGGGTTTACAAGCCAAGTCAGTTGATACTAGTTATTCAGTTGTTGCTTCACAAGGGGTAATCTGTAAACCACATAATGCTGTTAGGAAAAATGTGGGGGCTAAATGTAGTGTAGTTTGAAAGGGTAAGTATTCATCGTGTGCATTGGTATGGCATAAAGCCGGTTTTGACAAATGGTTTACATACATGATTCGGTGGTCAAATGGTCTAAGCGGCACACTCGCAGTAGACTGGACACACAATGATTGAGAACGCAAGGTTTGAATCTCAATCAGGTGTTCTGAAAGCTGTTTTTCCTCTCTCCCTCCATGCAAATGCAGATACACTACCTCTAAGTCCAACCTTCCTTATCCCAAACACATTAGCATAATCAGTGCATACATGCATAGCACTAATGGTTAGTAAGACGCAATGGAAAACACATGTTTAGAAAAGAGATGTATGAGATGGTGAACTTTAAGGTTACACACTTGAATGGAGGGAGGAACTTGGTCTGAAAGCTAATTAAAGTGTATTAAGAAAGTTTAATTTCCCTACGGTTCACCTCGCAGGAGTGATTACACACATATGAGCTTATTTGTTTATGAATCCATATAATCTACATAAAACAAGTAGTTTTGACCTTGGCACAATTTGGGTTATCAAGGTCCACCGGCACACCCCTCTGTGGGACATCCGGCATTTCTTCAAGAAACAACTGAAGGAGTTGTATTCAACACAAGTCCCCTCCATGACCTTCTACAAAGTAAACATGTACTTTTAAATTGGTAATATTATTTAGAACCAAGAAGAGTTGACACAATACTGTTTTTAGAACTAATATTGTTCTAGAGATATACATAAAATATGGTATTTATTAATTTTGTGTACTTAGTGTTATGAAAAATATGGTTTCTATTTCAAAGTGGGAGGCAATGTATTTGCTATAATTTACATGTTATTTTGTTACTTTTTTCAAGTTTAATATATACGCTCCAATATTTATTTTAAATTAGTATTGTGTATTTATATATCATTTATTTATAACTAAAAATGTATGTTCTTTAATATAGATTAAAACATATAATACGTTTTTCACTTTATAATTCTAGCCATAAGATGAGTATGTTACATTCTAATATTTGCTTTAAATCACTTTATAGTTAACATTTTATTATTAAATATGCTATTAAAATACAAAATAAACTGAGTAAGAAACATAAGGGACAACTACACAGTAGTAGAGTCAAGGCATTCTTTCTTATTACTTTGTGTGGGAAGTAGGAGTATACATGTGAGCTTGTAGTTTGCGCTGTCGCATGATAGATGCGACATCTCAGTCCAGTCCTTCCCATGACAGTTGTCAAGGGGACAAGTGTCACCTGAGTGGGCACATGCCCTGGTAATGAGCGGGAAGTGGACTGAGGGGCCAACATGTACACACTTAGTATTGGTGACATACACATCACTCCTTGAATGTTGATTATTTTTAATACCCTGTTCCAGGTGAAACGTTCTATCATTTAGATTCATCCCCCGTGAGAATATCTGGTGTTGATGTACCGATGCCATACGCCAGTGGTTTAGAGGTTGCTACGCTACCACAAGCCAGCGACATCATTCGCACTGTTAAAAAAATGTTAGGTGTCAACAGTTAAACATTCAGCTATTATTTTAATTTTCATTGAAAATATTAATCTTTAATTAACAATAAGTTGAAATTATTTTACAATTAATTTACACTTTATAATAAAAAATATTTACAGGTTTGATGAAATCCATAATTATTTGTACGCCTTCTTTAACAAAAAACTAGATTTTGTTTAACACTCTTATTTCTAATTTATTTAAATTATTTTCTTGGACAAATTAAAAAATGTTGCAATTTCAATTAAATTCCAAATTATGCTTTTTCTTATTTTATTCTTTTGAATTTGATATATATTCAGAATGTGTAGCATTTAATTTAAACTTAGTATAAATAGTTTTGAATTATATTAATATTCTTTTCCTCAAGCATAATATTTGAAAAGTCATTGTGGTACTCAAATTTTCTAACAAATTTCAGCTTAATACGTTTATTAAGCTCTAAATATATACTTTGAAAATTCACAATAAATTTCCTTTTTTGTTTGTGTATTAGTGTATATTCTCAAATTTATATGTATATGTGTTTTGTCCCCCAAAAGGCAGAAGATTGTGACATATTTGGTGTAAATGAGCTACAGAGGTTACGATAAACAGCCTACATACACCGGTACAGTGGTGTATGCAGCAAAATGTATCTTCCTGTCGAAATTTGGTTGTAATTGTTTTATTAGATATCCTAACCACCTCGCCTGTACTGTTGATGATGGTAAGAGTTGGCTTACATTCTGATCCATCTCCAGTTTAACCTCATTTGGTGTCAATAGCATCCACACGACCGGTGAAAGGTCTCTATTTTTGTGATAAAATACTAAAATGAATCAAAAGATTACCATTTTCAAGGTATGTTTAAAAACTAGTCATTATGCAACATGAGAATACCAAAAAACAAAAAAAGGTTAAGTTTATGGGTGATATATATGAGTTTATGGAAAATAATGAGATATTAAAATGATAGTAAATAAAAACTAAAACAATATAATAATTGTAAACATGTAATGGCATGCAAGAGAATAACTAGAATTTGATTAAATTCAATTGAAAGAATTGATATTAAACTATGGTCTAAGTTGATACATTTTGAAAATAAAAAGATTATTGTGTGAAATGATTTGATTACCATTGATATCAAGATATTTTACTAGACAAGTAGAAAGTACAGTTCGAGAAGATGTTTTTAAGTTGTAAATTGTAGTCGATTGAAGATGGCTGGCCCGAACTGGTCTTATCTATAATGGAAAGAAAGCAGGACATTTAGAATAGGGACTCTCTTTGAGTTTGACATGTTGAGGTACTCTCCTACTTGTGTTGAGGGATTGATTTTCAAAATTGGTTTGCTCATTTAAAGTCTTAATGTTATTGAGAATAACTGTTTGGATGTATAAGTTCATTACAGTCACAAGTCAATTTGTGGACGCTACTATTGTTAAATGGATTTTAGAATTAAGATTAGAATTATGTTTTTCGTTGTGTTGCTAGTTCCAAAAGAAATTCTGACATTTTTTTGATGCATTTACTTTGAGTATGGTTTTTTTGGAAGATTTGAGATAATAGTTTTTTTTGGTCATTTGAGAGATTGTTTTTGAAGAATTTTATATAACAATGAACAGGAATACCCAGAGGCTATTGCTATCTTTTTAATGTCTTAAGAACTGAATAATAGCATATTATGCAAAATTAAACTTGAAAACTATCTATACAAGAATAACCTCTACTTTACATCCATGACTGTTTCCAGCTTGATAGACCTGTCTCAGCTTCATATACCTTATAATCCATCTTAAGACTGACCTATGCTGCGGGTGCCCATGCTTGAAATAGGTTGAATTTTCTGTGCCAAGAACTCACCCAACATAAAGTAGATTTATAAACAACAAAAAGATAAAATGTAAATTGATAGCTAAATAAAAAAACATTTAATTAGTTAAGATAATGCTTATGCTCTTTTTTACCGAGACATGTTGGTAAAAGTTAGGAGTGCTGGTAAATGCTAGGATATACCGGGCTTCGGACTTTGACAATAAAATATTTATATTACATATCAAACACAATAGGATCTAAAATATTTGTATTATTTTTAAATCACCGGTATACCATATTGATTGCCAATCATTGAGCAAGAAACTAACGTAAGTAAGCATATTTTACTTAGAACACACATTCTTTACTTGTTAACAGACCAAAATAATAACCATACAAACCACAATTGAACAAGTAAGTGTTACCCAAGATGGTTTCTCAGTAAAGTGGATTGACCTAGCAGATAGGCAAAACATTATGGCTTTGGATGAGGAAGGAAGTGTTGCCAAGAAATGCACCCAAATTAGCGGGAAGGAAGGTGAGAAAAAACTAAGGTGTAATCACAATTGTAAAACCACCCCCAATTCACTTGGTCGAGATTCGGCCTTGCGGATATGAGACTTGCATGGCGTCGTGAGTTGAATACACTCCTGTAGAGATATCTCAGCTCGTCATTTTATAGAAATCAGAACCCTCCTCACCTCGACACCCCCCATGTACCATCCCTTTCACACACACAAACAAAAGATTAGCGGTTATGGACTTAACACTACAGGTCTACTTAACATATGACAGGCTATAAGGGCTGGCTTTAGTTGATAAAAAAACACTTGTTTCTAGACGGTTATGGGGGCCACTCTTCTGGTAATAATATTGTTTGTTTTGTGCTTCACGATATGAATCGTTAGACAGCGAGGTCGTCATTGGGTAGTTAGCGCTTATCGCTTATTAGTTTAAGGGGGCGTGGTACCTTTGTTATGCATATAGACCACGCAGACGCACACGACTACAGTAGTTGTTGCCCCAGATGAGCCCACATTTTATCCCTCGAACTATCTACAGAGACCAGATATCATAGACGTGGCATTGACCAACATTGGTGTAACCACAGAGGATATGACGGTACTAAAGGAACTGGATTCTGACCACAATCCTATATTGTGTGAGGTTAAAACTGACACCAACTTAGTGATAAGAGGACTCAGATAAACAATAGAAACTTAGGACTGGGACGAGTTTAGGAGGACACTTGAGGACAACATATCTGAAGTGCCGAATATAGACACAATAGAGCAGGCGGACGCTACACTACGACTATTCACGACCACAGTTCAGGAAGCCTACAGACTTAACACCACTAGGACCCCCATACAACACGACCTCTGACAACAATACCAAGATCTGCACTTCCTCATAGCTCGGAAGAGGGAAGCGAGGAGGGACTGGCAGACCTACAGAACCCCACACCACAGAACGCTCTACAACCGACTCAGAGCCCAAGTGAGGAGGAGAGTCAAAGACATCAGAAACGACAGATGGGACACATACGTCACCGAGGCCGCACTAGACAGGGACAAGTTGTGGAAAGTAACACGACAACTCAGGGGGACCACTAGAAATAGGACCGTACCAGCTATCCACGGGAGAAATGGCATGGTCTACAAAAGCACAGAGATGGCAGAAGCCATAACCGAGGTTCTAGAAAACCAGTTCAAAACAAATGACGAACCACAAGACTACGACTTTACCAGAGACGCGACCAGAACAGTCAGGGACTATCTGGAAGGGCCGAATGACACCAGCGCAGAGGTAATCACTCTCGACGATCAGTCTACTAGCGACCCTGAGCAAAGTATACGAGAGACATTCTCAAAAGACTGAAAACATTAAACAATAGACTAGGAGTTATTCCAAACCTTCAGTTTGGATTTAGATGCCACCATTCCACCACCCGTCCCGCATTAAACTTAGTAGAAGATGTAACTGACGCATTCAAAGAAAATAAATATGTAATAGCGATATTCCTAGACGTCAAGAAAGCTTTCGACAAAGTTTGGCACCTTGGACTTATTCAGAAACTAATAAAATTCAACTACCCCAAATGGTTAATCTTCCTGATAGCCAGCTTCCTCAGACGGTGCACGTTCCAGGTGGTTATGAACGGCAAAAGATCGCAGACACACACTATTAAACCAGGGGTACCGCAGGGCTCATCACTAGCAACGCACTTGTATAACATTTACGTAGCAGACATTCCCACTGACGATAAAGTTCAGGTTAGACTCTTCGCTGACGACACCATGCTATATGTAGCTAATAGAAACATAAATTACCTGCAATGCAAAGATACCTACTCCTCCTCCAGGACTGCCTTTCCAACTGGAGAATTAAAGTAAACCCCACAAAATCAGCAGCAGTAATCTTAGCCAAAGGTAGGAAAACTCTCCCTGCCCCACTCACCCTATTTGACACAGAGATCCCACTCCAAGACGAAGTCAAGTACCTTGGGATCACAATAGATAGGAAACTCACCTGGAGGAGCCATATGGATAAGACCAAGAAAAAAGCAATGGGTAGATTCACACAACTGTACTCCCTGTTTAGAGGAGGGCAGCTCTCAATTCCCACTAAAATACTACTATACAAGCAGATAATTCAACCCATCATTCTCTACAACTGTGTAGTATGGAGTTATGCCTCCAAAACACCCCCCCGCAAACTGCAGACAGTACAAAACAAAGTACTAAGAATACTCACAGGGGCAGACAGATACACTAGTGATGCCAACATACACGCGATGACAAACTGACGCCAACTACAAGAAATCTACCAGGACAGAAACAAGAAATTATTCGATCAGACTGAAACACACGAGAACGAACTTGTTAGAGGACTCGGACGGTACGACCTGACTGAACCACGACACAGCAAACGACCCAGACTGGCGTAGTTGAGCATCTATCTATTCTGTACAAATTTTAACCTAAAGTTTAAAAATAAATAAATATAGCATCATTGTAGCATAGAAATAATATAATAATTGACCATTAACTACCCCAGAAGGACACCAACACCCGACTTAGACTGGCCTTCACACAATCGCACATTTCATGCCATTACTACCTTAGTCACGGCCGGACGTCACTGGGATAGCCGACTAGGTTGTCTACTAGCCAGAGGATAGTACTGGCACCGGGGTCGGCCCCAGATCCGTTTCAAACCAAATCCCGAGAACAGTCAAAATCCCGGAAAGTGACTCACAACTCACCCACAGCTCACCATCATACCTTAAACAAACCTTCCTTATCCCTCCCCATACCCGAGTGTTCGTGGTGATTTAAACTAAAACAATATACCAAGAAGCAGGATATAAAGCAATTATGCGAAAAATCAATGGTTTTTGAACCTACTATTATTGGTTTGTTTGATACATACAAATAATTTCCGTAATCTTTCTATTTGTTGCACCATACCAATAAAGTTAGAGTTGATTTGGTATTATTTGTAGCCAGAGAGAAATAATCTATTTACAGAAATACATCCATGCACAAATTACACAAATCAGGGGGATGTAACCCATGGTGATGTAAACAAATAATAAAAAGCAGAATACTTGCTTGGAAAATAAGATTTTCTGTGTAAACTACAATTTTTGCTGACATCCTGGATCCCTAACATTTATGAGTGGTTGTTTGTCAAAACATGTTCTGTAATTTATATTACCGAAAACCAGATTACAAAACTATATGTTGGATATTTTTTATGGTTTTTTCTAAAAATCATAGTTTACAGATGACTGATATTTGAAAAATTACTATCAAGGGACTATTTTAAATGATAAAAATAATGTTTGTTTATTTTCTTAAATCAATTAAATTAAGGGTAATTTACCTACGATTAAATATTAATACGTTTTTCAAAAACTGCTTTAAAGATTTAGTTCAATACGATTATTTGGGAATGTTTTTAATGGAAAATAAGTATATTATATTTTGATATTGTTATTGTGATTAACAAGTTGATTTGTGTGTTTTCCTGAGAAACCTTTACTCGGCGGTAGTTTAATGAAGACATATTAAAGAAAGTGTCTACGATTGTGTCTTACTATTTATTTTAACATATTAGTTGAGGTATTAATCCTTTAAAATAATGTATTTACTCCTATTTTAACCAAACCTTATACACACATATCCCCGTGGTAAATTACTGTGTTCACTATAGTATTATCTTTTTCCTGTTGTTAATAATAAATGGTTTATTGGAGCAATAGATTGAACAATAATGGTTTGTATTACAAAGTATGATAAGAGTATAGAAAGTAGTAGAAGAAATTTGAATGACATAAGATGTGTTTTGGTAGGCCAATAGGAGGGAGTGTATCTGCACTCACGTGGATAGTGGTTTGAACTACTTAGTAAAAGTATAATCTCAGTATATCTACAGGAAATAAGGACCGCGGCCTTATCACCAACAAATAAGATAAGACAATAACGACAATTGTATCCGTTTCTAGAGGAGCAGTGTAATTATTATTATTAGATGTGTGCATTAGAAAAAAACAAAGGTAACAAAAAATTAATATGAAAATCCCCNCCCCCCCGCCCCTTATAATATTAAATTTGTTTTAGAAAATGTTCTCACTAGGTATCTTCTCATATAATTTCAGTAACACTAACTATATGATATTTGAAAGAAGTAAAACAAATTACCAACCTCAGAAAAGTAGTTTCTGGCTTTTATAAAAGAACATATATTTTATTGAATTTGAAACACCTGTAATAATGTATTTTACAATGGAGAAAAATGCTTTCAATGAATATTAATGTGCACAATGTACAAAGTTAGCTATATTGTCTATACCTCTATGCTAGACAAACAAAATTAAAAGCACAACATGATGAAGTGGTAATGAAAACACTATTTTATAAATTGAGGACTAAACGCTGCATGCAACCTGGAGCAACTTTAATCATTTACCTAGTTCACCGCTTCAGTGCTGTCTGAGCTTTCTTTAACAGCTGACATGTGTAGCCATAGATAACACTAGAGGGATCCAAGGACAGGGCAAAATTCAGTCCATTTTAGAACAATGAAAACTGTAGTTCTGTCGATTCACCGGAGAGGAGCGCTAACAAACATACTCTCAAATTTGGACTCGTGATTTTGCGCCACCAAACCAGTCATTATAAGACTTAGGCTCAGTTGTAAAGAGTGAGTTTTCTTATATAAACTGGCAACGTTGTAAATAACCCATCACTGTTGTAAAAGATAATAAACCTGTCCCAGAAGGAGAGTTGCAAGGGTCACTCAGTAGTGCCCTCCTGTCCCCGACCAGGATCACTGACCCGCCACACCTAGCAGCCCCATTACCAATCATTGCTAGAGAGAGAGAGAAATACTGCCATCTATCCAGTAGGTACTGTGTGGTAAAGGATGGATTCTAGTTTGAAGAACAAAATGGCCAGTACAGGAAGAGACCAGTGTGTTTTAATAGGCTGTGACAACTCGCGTTCTAACACCGGAAACAAATTATCAATGTTTACTTTTCCAGTTTGTGATGAACATAGGTGAAAAGGTTTTAGTTATGTTCTTATTGTTTACTAAACATAGAATAAATACTGTATATGTTAAATAATCTTATATCAAAACTGATCAATAATTTTAGCAAATTTTATTAATTTATTATTTTCATTTGCCTGATCTTTATTACTATTAAAATGTTCTGTATACATGTGAATTCATTTATTTAATGGCTTGGTATCATTAAACATTAACAAAAAAAGTTTTTTCCGCTGAACTTAAAAGATTTTTACAGATTAATTTAATGGGGTAGTGATGAGAAAGTTAAGGCATTTCGGAAAAGGAATCACTCTTGCTTGGAGAAGATGGAAGACCGTTATGGAATAGCCATCCCTAATGTACTGTACATGGATCTGATTCATATTCAAAGCTTCCGTCACTGGCATCTGATTAAATAAGATTCTTACTGCTTTACTGGGCGTGACACTAAGTGAGGGGAACATAATATATC
Source organism: Timema douglasi (assembly GCA_901482245.1). Lineage (NCBI taxonomy): Eukaryota > Metazoa > Arthropoda > Insecta > Phasmatodea > Timematidae > Timema > Timema douglasi. The sequence continues at coordinate 12,610 of CABEEJ010010493.1, forward strand.
GTTCGTTCGTTAAATCGTAATTGTTAAATTAATAAATTCTATTTCCCATGATATTTTACAGTTTCAATCTAATAGTGTACCATAGCTGCAATACCAAAATGTAAAAAGGATTATTTATGGTTCCACTCCCGATCACAAAATCAAAGTTGTTCAAAGTTTCAACTAACTTTGTAATGATCCTATCATATCCAACAATTGCAGATATGGCCACAGATGATGACCGCATTCAATGCTATATGTTTTAGGAAGAAAGCCCTCCGAGCCTCCAGAGGCTCACCTTATAACCAATACTCTATTTAGTGTCCCCTATCATCCAAATTTAAATTCTGAATGTGTTACTGGATTAACACTTGGTTATATAACATGATACACATACAGTTGATTTTATTATCTTTTGGAAATTCCTGATTTGTTTTATTTTTAGTAATTTTAATTAAATCAAATATTTTATAAATGAAGTCTTGTTTAGGATTATAAAAATAAAATTTGTTTGGAACTGTGTGGGACCTTCTTGAATGTGCCCAGTGAGAACTATCTTTGCACTAAATTTCATGTGTATGTTTTTTAGAATAACCTGAGAGTTTTTTTCCGTACATTTGGAAAGATTTTAATAACATTTTATATTCAATGAACTCTTTTGATAGCAAACAAAACTCTCTAGAAATCAATATGTAATATTTCTTTCTAATTTAAAAGTATTTGCTTCAATTTTAGCTTCTGGTAGTAAACTTGGTGTGGTGGATGTTAATATTTTTGCTTTCATAAAAGTGCACTTACCTTAAAGACTTAGTCAAATTAGAAAATGAAATTACATGGATCAGTGGACACATTAAATAAATATCATGAATACCTAGTCTAGATTGTTTGTGATGGCGAACTCAGGGCTCAACCCCCTGTGTGTATTGTTTTATAATCTCCCTATAATCTCACTCGCTTGACTACCCATACCAGGAGGTCTTGAATCATCCGAATCTTACAAGTTAATCTTCTCCACTCGCGTCACCGAGCAAACACCGACGCTAGCGTTCGCCGCCCAACGCATACGTCACACACTCCCCCCTTTTACATAAGCAAAACGAAAGATAGTACAGTACCGATAAAGATGGCGACCCAATGCATCCCAGGTTTGGTGTGTGGATCGGTGTTGATGACTAGAGCGGCAGGTCGCGCTATTCTTGCGGGTAGTTGATCAGGTAAAACACCCGACCGTACAGAACGGAACCACGGGTTTGTTTTCAGCGCACGTCTTATGGTGTGCGTGTCAATCTTCAATCATCCAATCTCGAAGTCCCCAGACGATAGAGGCAGAGCAGAAATTCCGTACAGAACTATGAGCCATGCACATGGTGCGGCCCAATTTAAGTGTTTTCAGTGACGAACAACCTCTGTCATGCAGATCTACGATGGGTGTAGACGTGTATTTGACTAGAAACTTTTTCTTTTCCGCACCCTTGACGTAGACGGTTTCTGCACGC
>CABEEJ010010494.1:0-14079 GCA_901482245.1 Timema douglasi
GCACTCCTATTTTCTAAAATTTTTGGTAACATTAAATTTATTTTATTTGTATTGAATCCCTCTAATTCTAGAGCTTGGATTACATACCAATGGGTTTGTACACGTGATTAGTCCTAAAATATTTATTTTTGCAAGTTATTTATTTAGTAGTTTTAGGCACAAGTATTATTTACAAAAATACTACGTTTACAATAATAAAAGCCAATCTAATACTTTATGTATATAGTTTTGACTTTATGTAACTCGCTCTCTTAAACTAGTATTCAAAAGTGAGTTTTAATAAAGGGTTTTATCTTTAAACTATTTTTATTTCTCTCTATATATATTATTTTTATTCTTTCTACTTTATACATAAGTTATACATGCACGTCGCACAACATGATACTCGTATATGTGATATATTTTAATGTCCTGCTTTTTCTAAAAAAAATTATGGTCACCGTACCTATAACACTAAAGATTGTTGCATTAAGAAAAACTTGAGTATCTCTGTACAACTAAAGATCACAGAATTGTATAAATACATTTTACAACATCTTAGAAACTATTTATTTCATAAACCTATTTTTCAAAAAAAGTTTTTTATTTTTAATAGTAGGCCTACTACACTTTTGGTATTGTAAGTTTATCTCAAATAGTTGCGGATGTATAGAAATCTCTTCTTCTGTAAAGTACCCTAAAATTAATTTTCATTTGAAAATGAAAATATCAATTTTGTTTATAATATTAATCAACGCCTAGATTCCGATTTTAATCAAAATCGTCAAGAGTCGATTAGGAGAAAATCGATTTTATCTTTATTCGCTCTTGCGTAAACTACTTTTAATTTTAGCGTTAGACAGACGTCATTGCAAAAACAACTTTTTCGGTTTCAGGGTTCGTGAAACGTCGACATACATCAAAATCTCGATTTAAAATTTTTTGATGGTGACAATGGTGGTCTAAAATTATATATATATGTATGCTTATGCTTGAAAACTTGTAGTTTTATAAAATTATATTTTAAGTAAAATATTTATATTTTTAACAGGCCTACATTTTAGCAATGATAAGTAATTTCGTATCTCAAAAAAATTACGGAGGATTACGGAGATATGAATAAAATTTGAAATGTACGCATCAGGACGGAACCCTTAAACTCATTTTCACGAGAAATTGAGAGTATTCATTTTTTATTATAGTTTTTTATCAATGTTTCGATATGAAATTTAATCAAAATCGTTGGAATAGATAGGTTTTGAGCAAATTGATATTTTATATTTTTTCACCATCAGAAAACTACCCTTAATATAAGGGTTGGAAGGAAACTAAACAAATTGCTTTTCAAGAATCTTATGAAAATTCTAGATATCAAGGTTCAGCCCGATTGGTAAAATGGCCTAGGCCTTGGTCCCAGTAACAAACAGACAGACAAACAGACAGGCGGCATTGCAAAAACAACGCTTTCGGATTTAGGGGGTCATCTAACGTCGACGTTCATCAACTATTTTTTTCGACAATACTTTCGCTTACAACCTATAAGGCAGTGAGAAAGTAATAAACGTTCTTTTACGTTTGTTTTTTGTTTGTTAGAGTGCTTTCTTGTATTTGTTTACACTCAGACTCTAGTGGGCAATAAAAATAAATAAAAACACTTCAAATAACACCACACACATTTCTTTACTTCATTAAATATCATCAAAAATAGATCTAGGGTAAAAAAGTTTTTCATACAAAGGTTTCTTTTTTTTTTTGCGTAGAATACAATTCTGCAATAAAAAATATAAGATCTCATTTAAAAAAACAATGGTTGAATTTGAGATGACCTTAAAGATGTGCTCTAAATCAAAAATAAATGGTCATTTTGTCAACGTATTAAAAGTAAGCAACTTTGTATGATTTTTTTTCTTATGAGCTTTTTTAAAGTTATTTCACTGTGCCAATTTAAAAAAAAAACTATGATGTACAATATACACCCGTTACTTAGAATATTTACACAGGTGATTTATTCATTAAATTAGTGAACTGGACTAATTAAGGGGGACGGGGCATACACATGATAGTCCTCATTTTAAGAAAAAGTTTGTTAGTAAGGATTTTTGGTAGCCTACCTCTTGAACTATACGTTGTTTTATAGTCTCTCGAGACCGTAATGATTTCCATTATCAATGAATAGTATTATTTATTTATTATAACTAAAATTCTGGATTTCATAGAAGTTTAGATAGTGGATATTATCCTACTTACATCTATGAGGGTTATCATGTTTTTGCCCCAACCCCCTCAGCCCTCAATAATGTAAAAACAACACATTAAAATTTCCCTTGTAAATTATTTTACTTTAACACCGAAACTTGTAGAAGACACTCCTTGAATTACAAGTACGCGTACTTTTAAGTTTCAAATAGATTTATGAATACTATCTGAAAACTTACTTGTAAAACATACTTATAAATATTAAAATTTCACTTGTAGCTACAAAAGTTTATGTGTCGCTTTATGAAACAAACCTTAGGTGATATATACATCCCAACCACAAGTTGAGTAACCATAGATAACAAAAAGTATATTGTAGTCACAATAATAAAATATCATGGTATATTTTTGGTGATACATATATCTATTTATATTGTAACTATAACTATGAAGGCATTAACATATTATTTACCATTTAAGTATTGTAATATGTATCAAAAATATGTATTATTTACATCGATAGTATAGTAGCTATAGTTATTTGTTAAATATGTGTAAGTAAGATATAGTCCATGCCATAACAAAAATATAACAATAAAATTTGTCCAGTATAATGGATAGTGATAACATTTTACTGTCAATAATATACTTATGATAGTTGACCACATATAATAACTATAGTCTAATGTTGCGTTTAACAAGATAGTATGTTAGCGTTACTTTGACGACAACGACTTGTGCACCCGGCTAAAAATAGTAGCTCCACCTTTTTTTTAAACAAACTTTTTTTTGCGTTTTTGGTAAATTTCATCCCGTTTGCATTTTAAATGGTAGAAATGGTGTAAATTCCGTCTCAATATTATAAGCGTGTTATATTTACTGCGTCCCTCACATTTATTTCAACACTATCACATTTTTAAATTCTAGTACATAAATCAAAATTTACAAAAATAATAATTTGAACTCCAAACTTCTGAAAAAATAAAGACTAATCTAATACACATGTTTCATTTCAAAATTTAAAAATTATCCACAATGTTGCTATGCATTGTTTATTTAGAACATCTATACTCACCGAGAAAATTACACAAGTAAGAATGTATGTCACATCTCTTTGACAAAATCAAACATATATTTATCTTTAATTATAGTAAGTAGTTTTATTAGCTAGAAACTGCTATTTTCCCACTGAAATCTTCAACTTCTTTGGAGGGTTGTTTCCAACACGAGTGTACGTCTTTCTATGCTTGTAAATATTGGGGTGTATGTATGAGCCTGACCAATTTTTAGTAAAATGATTCACAATAATTTGTTTAAATATACTGAAAAAAATAGTGGGAAAAAAGGCTTAATCAATTTGGTGATTTTTTTACCCATGAAGTTATTACGATTTGAAACCTACGGAGTTTCGTTAAAATAAAATTAAGATGTTTAAAAAAAATGTTTTATTGTGGGATAGAATTTACACCACCTTTGCTAATAACGGAACAGGATTTGTCAGGTAGCTTGGGGTCACAACATCTTCAGGATGTAATTTACGTCAACCCATTTTAGCGTTCGGTTAGAGTTTGTTTCGCATCTGTACTACTTTAAATAAAATGCTCCTACTAACAATTCCTTATGGTGGCTAAGTGTATTTAAAGATAGTCCCCTGGTGTTTAAAAATGACAGTTGTTTGTGCTAATCGAGATCTGACTATTCTTAGTTCGTGATTCAAATATAAGATTTGTTAGAGGTTCCTAAAGGTCGGCCAAGTTAATAAAGTTAGCTCCAAGGAATAAAAAAAGACAAGATTTCTGAATACGCCCAATGTCGGTGATGGTTAGTACTGGATTTTCACCGTTAGTGTATAAAAATGTCGCCTATTAAAATTACTTCTAGGTAACTAAACTTATATTAATTCAACTACATTTTTTTTTAACTTTGGGTTTTGTGATATGACTGCCACATTAGAGATGTTTAGTGTTAGGTTGTTATAGTTCGTGGTACAAATATAAGACTCTTATTTACGATTCCTTAATCGTGAACATGTTTATAAAGTTATTCACACGATCTAAAAAAAAGCTCTTTTTAAGACATCATTTGCAACATGTTAATATTCTTTTTAAGGTGTGTATATTGAAAGTTTATACAGCCAAGAGAGAAAATGTATTTAATTTTACTCTAAAGATGTGTTTTAGCTGATTGCAAAGTGCATATTTTACAATGTTAATATTATAATAACAGTTATATTACTATAATCTCCAGAGATTTATCAATTACAATTAAATTTAAAACTTGCTTCTGTTGTTAAATATCAGCCCCAAATTTGGCGAAATCTTGTTTACTATTTCTTAGCGATGTGGGATGAAGTCTGAAAATAAGAACAATGTATGAGTATTCGTAGAACAACATACAAGTAAAGTAGTATGTTGTAAACAATATCAAGTGAAACGATAAAGCAAACTATCATGATGTGTTTTACTACAAAGTGTTTATTAGATGCATTCATATAATGTTACTATATTTTGTTAAATTCCTGCATAATAGTTTGAAGTATATTCCAATATACCAGGAATAGTGTTTTAAAATTTCATCGAACACGTAAAAAAATCAATTTATTTGAAAAAGCCACTATCGTCAAACATTATATGAAAACAAGGTAACAATACATTCTGTGGATGTTACAAGGGAGAACATATTTTTCTATACATGAATACAAAATGTGCTATAAAAAATTATTCACTAATGATACACTATAATTTGCATGGATATGCAGGATTACACATAATCATGTAATGTGAAAAGAATTAATTTCTTTGCTATTTATAAACATACCATGAATTGAACAACTAGTTGCCAAAATAAGTACATGAGGATTTACCTGAAATGTTGAGGTAGTTATTTTCTTTTTCAAGTCATCAAAATATTCCCATCTATCAGAGGGCCGCAAACAGGGAACAATATAATGTCCACTTTGTCCGAATGAGGTGAAATGAAATCTACTACACATTTTGGGTCAAAAATGTGGTCTTGTATTGATAAAGTTTTTGGTATCGTATCCAAATCATACATTTGAAAATTCTCGGTGGGAATATTTGTAAAAACGTGTGATTCATACCCAGCAATAAATTGTGTAGTTTCTACGATGAAAACAGGTGAGCACACTAGTTTAGTTAATGTTGCAAAGCCATCGCAGTTGGTTTTAATTCCATTGACAATTATAATCGTATTACATGTACAGTATTCCAAGTCCATTTCTTTATCAATAGCTTCCTGTAAAAATGATATACCTTTATATCTGAGTACGTCAACATTTGCACCAATACAAGGAATAGTTCTTTTGTTGAAAGGAGATGGACAATTTGGGGACGAGCACAATTTCTCTTCAATGTACGAACAAAGTCCTTTGGTTAATTTTTTTTTTTACGGCAGTTGCTACAGTGACATCACAAGCGACTATATTCAATTTATTTATGGTCTTTGACTTATCAAACAAGTATTTTAATATTAATGCTCTAATTTTATAAACCTCCAAAGTGACTCCAAGTGTTGCCAAAGATTTTATTAATTGGCATATAGGGTCATTTTGTAAGGTATCAATCAAATCTTTCAATTTAGTACAATCGCAATACATAACTACAAATCCATGTAGAATAGCATCAACTGCACATGTGTTCGTAAAGCCGTAAGTGTCTTTTTTAAGCTTCACGTTTTTGCATAGATGTCCATTTTTTAACACTCCAAGTTGAGTTTTTGCAGCAAGAGGTTTCGAATAGACATCCAAAGTTGCCCAATCCGATTGAGGATACAAATATGAATATCTGCGTTTTTTAGGAGGTACTTTTAGACTTATATCAGGATTTAAACCTCGCCAGTTTTCTTCTGGAGGTTCCCTCTGATAATTGGAGAAAACGTCGCCTTCTTGATTAGAACAACCGGGCAATGCGTGTACAAAGGATGCACATGTCAAACATTTATGAGAACCAGAAGGTGGATTTCCGTCAGAACAGGCTTGACAAATTGTTGGATCATCGATATAGCATCGTGGTCTTTTACACTGTTTATTAGTTGTATCATCCAAACTTTCATAAATTAAAGGGACATTTGTTGAACTTAAATAGTCTGTATACACATTAGTATCTACAATTTTCTGAATGGTAGACACATGAACAAACCCATCTAGTGAAGAGTCAATATTTTTATTATTATGCAGTAATTTGAGTGTGTCTTCGTCTTTTTTTTTCTAGTAGATACGCCAGAGGCTGACAATTTGATGTCACCTCGAATTAATTTAAGGTGTTTCATGACCAACAAGTCAACCCTCAGTCGATTGGTTTCATATTTCATAGCTAAGGTTTCCAAGTCCTTAAAATATGATTCAACACATGCACTTGTTGCCCTGGTTGACCCGTATTTGAAAATGTGTGTCATAATTCCTGACCAAAGAGGAATTTTGTCCAGCAGTTTCCGAAGCGGGACTATGAGGTTGGGAAAGTAATGCATGGGTTTCTTTTCCGACACTAGATGGCGCAGTAGCAATGGTTAGATTCGACATTATTTCATCCATCCAATCCCGCCCAGACACCGTATACTCCTCTTGTAGTGCACTTTCTTCAGAGTGGTTGACGTCTTCTTCACATGGATCATCAGCTAAGTTGTGTAAAGTTTCAGCACATCCGGTTGTAATTAACTGTTTCAGTCTCGCTCTGGCTCCTTCAAGTTCCATATCAATACCATCTTCTGTGCTTTCGTATGAGGTTTGACATATTTGAACTATGTATTTAACAATTTGTTTAGCATCTAAAAATGAAGTGCAATTAACAAGCATTCCAATTGCTCGCATCTAAAATTCTTTCACTCTTTTATCACAATTTAAAAAACAATGCCATCTTGACACTGACTTGATAAGATGTGCAACATCTATTCTTAGAAATGTTTGAAGTGGGCTATGGGATATGTCGTTAAGTTCTGCATAGCCCATCTCAACATATTCTTGTAGTGACCGTGCCTTTGTGAAAGCTCTCACGACAGCTAAAAGTAATGCCGAAGATGCATCACAAATTACTTCCTTTGGAATAGATGCTCCTGCTCGCGCCCAACACCTTAACCATTTCTCTATGGAATTTTAATCATGTGTTTGTGACAACATTTGACATATCGGAAATGACATACCATGCTTACTCACAGCCACGCCTTGATATAAAAATATGTGTTTACTCTTCATTGCTAAATTGCGTGTGGCTGGAAATTTTGGAGCTTTGCACACTCCTCCTGTTGCATCACAAATTATTCTAGAAACTTCATCATGACAGTACTTGGAGTATAAATTCAGCTGCATAGGGTCCCAATACTAAACAAAAAATGGATCCAAACCAATATCGTGAATGTATTTGAAAAAATCTGGAGAATACTTGGCTTTTAGCAAAGATGCTACTGGTTCTTTGTCAAAGCAGCTCTGTTTTGCCAACTTATACTTCAATTGTCGTAAAGCTTTTGCAGAAGGTAGGTGGGTCGGATCCTCATCACCCAGCTTCATCATACTTTCAGTCATCTGCCGTCTTAACTCTAAACATGACTTTGAATTTATTTTATTGGCATATTCTTGTCGGAGTGATCCAGCCAGCTTACGCTTTGAGTATTTGTGTTGGAAACTTGTTTTAAAGGTCATTATTTTGCATTTAATTTCCCTTGTTCCTTTGTCACTTTTATGATCATTAATTTTTATTGTACTCTCTGCTTGGCATTCTTTACAAAATCCAGTACAAACAATTTCATTACAATTTTCCGACACGTGTGCGCGTTTATAAGCCCATGTGCAAGGCTTTCGCAGGTTTTCAAAGATTATTTCATTTAAAATATTTGTCCAAACTCCTTTTGGCATAACTTTACGTTCAGAGGGAAATCTTGAGTCATTCCTTATTAGGGTAACATGGCGTGGCTCGATTTTGTCCCAGGTCTCCTCGTCTATTAATATAACCTCGTCCTCTTTCAAAAAGTCACTAGATACGTCACTTTCATTAGATGCATTTGAACTACTGTCTGATACATCAATGACTATATTTTCATTGTCTTTAATACTATCACTAGGCAAATATGCATTCGTTACACAGCCCAATTTTTCCAATAAATTGTATCTGTTTGATTTTAAGGCCGTGTAAATTGCTTTTGGAGTCATTACATTGCCAAGATCATTGCTCAAATACTCCCATACTTTATTTGAAGGAATTTGTATTTTACCATCTTTCCAAATGGCATCTTTCCGCCTTTGTAGTATTGGCAATAGATTTTCAGGAGCTATACCTGGTATTTTCGGCATTTCTGTTGTGAGCCTGAAAAACAAAATCTCGTATAAAATAACATGAAATAAACAATATTAACAATGACCTCAGTGTGTGTGCTTTGGGCGTATTTTTAAAAATCATACATTGCTAGCCAAATTGACACGTGAGCACCTGGGGGAGAACTTTTTTTTTTTTGCTCTATGTCTTACTGTCCCTCCGAACTGAAGTAATAGCTTAGAAGAAATGTACCTGCATTTTCTTGGAGAGGGATTGTGGGAAGCTATTAAATACAAACCAAAATGACTACATCCGACCGAGATTAGAGCCCCGACCTCTTCTTCACCGGCGAACAAATACACTGGCCGTGTTTTATTTTTCCTTCCAAGTCAGGAAAACTTTTTTACTTTCTCGCTATATTACAGATTGTGATCGTCAACAAAAAATTGGACTCGAGATTTTGATGGATGTTGACGCCCCGAACCCTAAAATGTGGTTTTCGCAATACTCTCTGTCAGTTTGTACCTCGGGCCTAAGCTATTTTACCAATTGGGCTAAAATTTGGTAATTAGGGTTTTCATAGGGTTAGTCCTAGGATTTTTTTTTGAATTTGACATCTAACCCTAAAATTAAGGGTAGTTTACTTACGGGTGGAAAGAGAGAGAAAAAATCTATTTTGTCGAAATCAGCTTTAACGATTTTGATCAAATTTAATTTATAAACTTTGATCGATATTACAAACCAAATGGCTAACCTCAATTTTTCGTCAAAATGACTTTCTAGGGTTCCGGTCTGAGAGTAAATTGTAATTTTTAGTTTTATCTCCGTAAGTATTTGAAACATTGTATACCTCAGGATCTATTTACAATAAACATCTTTTACTTGAATTATATTTTTATAAAACCAATAGTTATCAAGCTATACCAAATACATATTTTTTTTAAAAATTCAAAATTTAAGGTAAAGTATCACGGCCGTCAAAAACAGTATAGCCCGAGATGATGGATGTCGTCGTTTCATGGCCCCCTGAACCCTAAAAAGTAGTTTTTGCAAGCGCCGTGTGTTTGTATAGCCCTAAAATTAAGAGCAGTTTACTAAAGGGTGAAAAGAGAAAAATTTCATTTTTATAAAATTGGCTGTGACGTTTTTGATTAAAATTCGTATATAGCGTTGATTAAGATTTTAAATAAAATGGATTTTCTTATTTCCCCAAGAAAATTAATTTTAGGGTTCTTTACAGAAGCAAAAAGGCCCATATTTCCGCAACTATTTGAGATACTAAATAACTTATTATTGTTAAAGTTTAGTACTATTAAAAACAAAAAACTTTTATTTGAAATATATTTTTTATAAACCAATAGTTTCTGAGATATTGGCAAATAGATTAATACAATTTTGTGAGCTCTAGTTGTGAAGAGATACTTAAACGCACTAATTCTCTAATGCCATAAAGTAAGCTAATAATTAAGTCTTTGGTGACCTGGTGGTCTAAAGGTAAGGTGTCAGACTTCTGTGCTGGGGGCCGGGGTTCAATCCTCTATCCTGGCACAGATTTATTTGATGGCCAAACCCTTCCTTCACCTCTGGCAAGACATCTTGTGAATGTGGGGAATGCCGGGCCTCCACCGTGGTTCGGATTCCACGTTAAACTGTAGGTCCTCCATTTCATCTCACAATCACCCTACCANCCATTACACATTAGCGTAAGTGTGTATAACCCGAACGGGTAGTAAGACGCGGTGCTAATAATAATAATAATAATAATAATAATAATAATAATAATAATTTAGTCTTTCAAGAATTTGGGGTTTTTCTTTGAAATCTTAGGGGAAATGTTTGTACAGCAAAGGGGCAAATCCAGGATTTTTGTGAGGGGGGAGGGAAGTGGGTGCTCCCATCAGGATTGGGTGGAGGAGGGAAGGGGGGACACCTAAAAAAATGTTGACATAAAAATATTTTAAAATTTGAGAGTAAATCTTTAATTAATTTTTCAGTGTAACGCTAAGCATGAGAATAATCCTATAATGAAGGGTATAACTCGAAACTTGCGATTGGTATTGAAATTTAATAAAAGCAAATAATATCATCAATAGTGATTATTAAGAGGAAAATAAGTTTAAACATTGTAACACTTATTATATAAATAGTTTTTTTTATCTATGCAGTCAATTATACAAAATAAATGGAATGATTCAGATTTCGAACAATCGAACTTTAACTCCACTTTATAGTATAGCTAGTTATTTTCTCCTTCTTAATCAAAATGTTACCACTAAGCCATACTAACACGTTATGTGTGTGGTATTATTTAAAGATTTTGTTTAAAACACGGCTTTTAAAAGTAAATTATCTTAAAGATCTTTATTCATTATTAAAATTATTTATTATTATTATTATTATTAACACCGCGTCTTACTACCCGTTCGGGTTATACGCACTTACGCTAATGTGTAATGGTAGGGTGATTGTGAGATGAAATGGAGGACCTACAGTTTAACGGGGAATCCGAACCACGGTGGAGACCTGGCATTCCTCACATTCACAAGATGTCTTGTCAGAGGTGAAGGAAAATTATTTATTGAAATAGTAATAATAAAAGAATAAAATAAATTTAAACCTGAACAATGTATGTACAACAAGTTTAGAAGCACACAACTAAAATTTGGTTGATTTCATTAATGCCCAGTTTTACAATTTTAATACTTAATGGGATTGTCTTAAGTATTTCTAATAATTACCGTATATTAATCATTTAATAATATTACCAATAACAATTTAATTTAAAAAAACTAAATCTAAATAGTGAAGATAGTATTTCATGACAATAAAACTATTAGTTACTTTAACATTGATTTAATTGGTTTAATTTCTTGTTTGGGAGCGTGCGCCCCCACCACCGTCCTGGATCCGCCACTGGTACAGCGATATCTATTACTCTCATTTTAGATTCAATCCTCAATAATTACCTATTTTATTGGTCAAAATTTATAAAAGAGAAATTTAATAGCAATGTGATACGATAAGATGTGTATCCCATAATAAAATGCTGAGAATTTTAATCAGAAGTCCAAATTTTAATATGAAGTGTTGACTCTTGGGGACCCGATATCGATATTTTTTATTGGTCCAAATTTACAAATGAAGACATTAATTCTTTAAAAATATTATTATTATTATTATTATCCACGTCTTACTACCCGTTCGGGTTATACGCACTTACACTAATGTGTAATGGTACGGTGATTGTGAGATGAAATGGAGGACCTACAGTTTAACGTGGAATCCGAACCACGGTGGAGGCCTGGCATTCCCCACATTCACAAGATGTCTTGTCAGAGGTGAAGGAAGGGTTTGGTAATCAGATAAATCTGTGCCGGGACCTGGGATTGAACCCCGGCCGCCAGCACAGAAGTCTGACACCTTTAAAAATAAAATGATAAAATTTAAAACCATGAGTCAGAAAATGTTTTACGTGTGTATAGCGCAATTTGTTTTCGGGTTCGCTGGTGTATAATATTATGAATTTTGAGTAAAATCTCAGTTTTTAAACCATAGAGCGAGAAAGTATGTGTGGAGCTCTATACCATTTATTTTTATCTTGAACTAAGGCATTAATAACGCTGAGGACAGGAAGATCGGGGCTCGGTTCCGGTCGGGTGCACTGGGGGTGCAATTCACACGCACGCACACACGCACACACGCACACACACACACACACACACACATATATATATAAACACATTAAAATAATATAAATTTTAAACGTAACAGTTTAAGTCAAGTGTGAAGATTGGCGTAAACAGACAGATTGTATAAGTGTTAGAATAGTAGAGCTTTATGAATTAACAATAATAAAATGATGTAAAATTATAGGTTAGTCTGAATTGAAATAATTTAATTACATTCTTATCTGATTTAATGCCCTTGTTCCTTTTTCTTTAAATGCTGGTGCATTCCAGCCAAGGTTCACGACATATTTCGGCGTGTTACGTTGACGCCATCATCAGGATTAAGGAATAAAAACAAACAAAAAAATACGTTGTGGTGCAAATCCAGAGTGAAATATTCAGATAGAGTATTAAAGCTTACAAATATTAAATTAGGAAACAAATATAGATAATATTATTATTATTATTATTATTATTATTAGCACCGCGTCTCACTACCCGTTCAAGTTATACGCACTTACGCTAATGTGTAATGGTAGGGTGATTGTGAGATGAAATGGAGGACCTACAGTTTAACGTGGGATCCGAACCACGGTGGAGGCCTGGCATTCCCCACATTCACAAGATGTCTTGTCAGAGGTGAAGGAAGGGTTTGGTAATCAGATAAATCTGTGCCGGGACCGAGGATTGAACCCCGGCCGCCAGCACAGAAGTCTGACAGCTTACCCCTAGACCGTCAGGTCACCATGAATGTAATAAACAACCGTGTATATATGAACTGGGGTTCGAATGTTCTAGAAAGAAACTAAGAAATCAAGGATATTGAAATTAAATATAAGTTTATGTGAGATTAAGCATGTCTAAGCGTTGAAACTAATAGATAGATATGTTAAGGAATTGATTATGTAAATATTTGAATTGTGAAGGGAAAATAAAGAGAAGTTATAAATAAGGAATGGGGAAAGGTTTAAATCTTCTCGACATTGACCCGAACAAGTCATTTACTGCTGTGGAAGGATGGCCTTGGGGCACATAGGATATTGTTTCATTCTAGTGTGTTGGGGAAGATTCCTGAGAGTATTAATGAGTTTTTGATTTTCAAAGTTAGTTTGTTCGTTGAGAACATTTTTGTTATTGAGTATAGCGGTTTGAATAAATATATTTTCAGCAGTATTCATGGTTGTGCCTTTAGGAGATTTATACAATAGCTTCATACATGTTTCCATAGGGGTGGGTTGATGACCGGATAATTTGAGGTGTTCAGAAAATTTGGATTTTATTTCTGTCGTATTTGAAGTCATTTAAGTGTTCAAAAAACCTGGTTGAAATTCGACGTCCTGATTGACCAATATATACACTATTACAATCACAGGTGAGTTGATATATACCACTTTGTTGATATTGATTGGTTTTATTAAGATTGGAATGATTGATATGCTTTTTGATATTGTT
The DNA here is from genome assembly GCA_901482245.1 of Timema douglasi. Taxonomy (NCBI): domain Eukaryota; kingdom Metazoa; phylum Arthropoda; class Insecta; order Phasmatodea; family Timematidae; genus Timema; species Timema douglasi. The sequence continues at coordinate 13,556 of CABEEJ010010494.1, forward strand.
ATTAGTGGTAAAAGCAATTTTAATTTTATGTTTTTTCAAGATGTTGGTGATACTATTAATTTCGTTGCCAGTATAATTGAATTTAATCCATTTGCTTTGGTTATTAGGATTGGTATTGGGGTTGCTTAGAGTAATTTTGTTGTTTAATTGTGCTTTTTGTTTTTGGAGGACACGGTCCACAAAAGAATGGGAGTAACCATTGGATAAGGCTAGTTGTTTGATAATGTTGAGTTCGTTCGTAAAATTCTTTCTGTTTAGGGGTGTATGGAGTAGTCGATATATTAAGCTGTTGAAAGTGGGTTTTTTTATGGATAGGGGGGGATAGTTTCATAGTCAGACTTAGGGATAGTTTCATAGTCAGACTTAGGGCCAGTTTCATAGTCAGACTTAGGGATAGTTTCATAGTCAGACTTAAGGCCAGTTTCATAGTCAGACTGAAGCGTGTCAATCAAATTGATTGAACACCTACAAGTAAAAAGTTCACTATTTATGTAATTGGGTGCCACGTTGGAATTATATCAAGA
>CABEEJ010010495.1:0-14079 GCA_901482245.1 Timema douglasi
GAGGTTATCTCTTGTTTTATAATAGAATTATCTATGGTTCCATTAGTAGTTTCAAGATTAAGTTGGGTTTTATAACAATCTGGTTCAGTCTGTAAACAATATGAAAAACATAATTTATCAATAGAAAATAATACAACCTTTTAAAGATAAATTTTTATTGTGTTTGTGAATATTAATTATTTTGTAGAAATAACACATGTCAAAAATTGAGTATTTAGAGATTATTCAACTAATATTTATTTATTTAGGATCAGTAGAAATGCATAATATTAGTAAAAACACCAGAATGAAAAATCGGTGTTTATTTTTACAAAATAAATGTTGTCCAACACTTTTTTATTTAAAAATTTGCAATATTCGTGATTTTCCTACCTATTAACTATTTCATACGTATAACCTGAAAGGTAGTGAACTAGAGTGAACACAATAATTATCAAGTCGGGGGTTCGATATATACAAATTAATAATCAAGAATTGGAGATAGGAGTGAGTCGTTTGAGTTACAAATGATCGAAAACCTGGGTGTACCAAGTGCACTCAGACACGCAACCCACCCCGATTGCGGAAAGAACCAGACGGTCAGATTTAAGTAAAACAATAACTTAATTTTTATTCACCCAAAAACAAAAATTTAAAAATTAGGATGTACCTAGGGGTATTGATTACATATAAATTAATTAATAACATTTAAAAGGCCGTGAGATTGTTTATTAAGTTATATATGCATTTAATATAAGAAGAATAATTTACTAAAAAACTCCAAAACAGTAATAAAATGAAAAATCTATATGATCAACAAATAACAATAATTTAACACAATATGGAGACTTTTTTAATAATAAGTTTCAATTAAAAGCAAACAATATTCTGTGTAAACCTAAGAGCGTCATAATATTTGATATTTATTATCTGTCTCATAAGACTCTGGCGTAAATAACCAACATTTACTTCATATTACTCATTTCAAAGTTACTCATCTTCCTTCCTTAACTTACCATAACTCACAAAATTTACCTAAACTTCTAAAGATATTTCATCTGGTCCCTGTAATAATTTACGTTATACAGGCCTATCTTGTTATAAATCAAAATACAATGAATGCCTATAATGCTTAACACCAAACCTAACACTAACAAAAAACATTAATAACCTCAATATAAACAACAATTCAATAATCAAAGTTAATATCTAACTTCTGGTTAAGTGACACATTACTAGCGCTACAAAAAATAAACCTCTATTTTCTCTATCATCTTAGTAGCGTAATCTAAGTTTAAGAACAATGGACCTGGCCTTATATCAGGGCCCAAAATATGACACGTATGTAAAATGTAAACAACTTGTATAGTTACTCAACCCTTTATATAAAAATATATTTTTGTCTGTCAAAAAAATTCTCCTTACATAATATAAATAAAGAACAGAAGCCTCCGCTTCCTCCTATAAGACCTATCTCATGTCCATGAGCGGATATATTTATATATATATATTTTAAAATAAGCTAACAAAAACTAACATCTGATCAATTTAATTTAGAAGAACAATACATTATTACGTCGAAATAGAATTTGTGCTTACAATATGTCAAAGATGACCATAGCCTTAGCCTCGTCCTACTACTCCCAACGCATGTCCAAGAGTGCTTTTAACTGCAAGTCTTTAATATGATTTTACACAACTCACGGAACGACAGGGAAAAAAAAATGGAAGAAGGGGGAAACTAAAGAGAAACGTACAAGGATAAGGATTAACACGCAACTCCACGCCTTTCCAATCTTCTCTAACAATTATTATCACTGGAATTATGGGACGGGAGTCATCTCTTCTATTCTCAAGTTCTTTGCTTGAGCTGGCGCTTTGTCGCTAAGATGGGCCAGTTTAGTCGCTCGTGATATGTTGTTGTTCTCGGATCGGTCGTAATTCCGTGCTCGCAGCCTTGGTGAAATGGGGTAAGTCGATGTTTTGGACGTTTAATATATCTTCACATGTAGCTAATGCTACAGTAAGAAATGTTGAAAAAAATATTTGTATAAATAAATGGATATTTAGATTAATGTAACTTATTTTAGTTTATATTAAAAAATAATTTCATTCTATATAGGATAGTCGTCCCTACCCCCACCCACCCACACCAACACCCCTGTCTCTCCCACATGTTACACATTTGAGCTAACAAAACTAATTAGAAACATTTGATCAGAAACTTCAAAGCATTTCCTCAGTTAGATAAATCCTCTTGTAGTGTCTGTAATGATAGAATATATTAGGTAAAAAGACGTCTCTCGATGGACTAGGTCGAGATTATATTGTTACCGGACACAGTCAGGAAACTGGGACTTGGAAAGTGAAGTTAAGTGAAGTGAAAGTTTGTGAAGACTATCCTGGTAACTTGGTCTTAAGAGCAGGGAGTCGAACCAAATTTTAATCGGTTCTGGTTACTGTTCTCTAAACAAATATTTTAAAGGTTCCATTTGGAGGACAATAAAGGTTCCGGTTCTTTTCTGTTCTTGAGTGTGTCCCGGTTCATTAATAAAAATAAAAATTATCACAGCTCCTTTCTATCCGTTCGGGCTACAGTAATGTAGTACTTTCGATAGCGGTTTGTCAATAAATGAGGAAGGATATATACTTATATTTAGAGAAAGTGAATCCGCATTTGCGTGGAAGGACCACTTGGGAAATAACACTCTGGATCAAAAGTATTGTTAGATTAAAAAAATATGTTTAACCGTACCTTAATACGCATAGAGCATCCTTCTAAATTGCATCTTGATCGTTCACCGTTAATCAAATATTCAAAAAACTTCCCATCTGTGTTTTATTTAACACACCCCATTATTATTATTTAAACTACCTATTAGAATTAAACATAATCAACTCTGTTCTGCTCTGTACGCAAGGAACATATTCACTGATATACTTCCTAATTTAAACTTGAGTGAAAGAATTTAAAGATTCCATTTTGCCACCCTCCATCGTTCTTTTACCTCTAATACAAGCTGATTAACCAACCACCTGATTATCAGTTTTCCATTCCAGGGAGTACTAAGTACAATAGGCTTAGACTTGCTTGTCCAAAATATATGATTTCTTGATTTCATTATTTCAACTTGATATTATTTGCTGTTTATCAAAGCTAAATGCATCTTATTAAACCTATAGCTTAAACATTAAAATGATAAAACAGTGAAATATATGAAAGCCATGACATTCCTCTGGAATCTAAACAGATTAGTGTGTGTTGATAAATGCTCGATGACTATTCCCTAATTAACTTAAAAAAGATGTTTTAAACTAATTAGTAAACTAAAATATATTAAGCCCTTTCAGAACTTACTGATAAAAGGGAAATCACAACATCTCAAAATTAAATTAAGCTACGGAAAGAAAAATAATGTGTGCAACTTATCAAAATTAAATACATTTCTGTAAAACTAGGAGCTTTAAAATCCTTAAAGAAGCTAACATTATTTGAGGGCTCCATTTCCGGTTCTTCAGAATAGTGTTTTTATGGTTCTGATTCCTTAAAAATAACTGTTAATTTCTGTTATTGGTTCCGATAACTGTTCCGGTTCAACTCCATGCTTACGAGTTAGATAAAAAAGACATGAATCGCGACCTTTCAATACATTTTTTTCAAAATTTATAAAATAAACCACGTGCATATTTGTGAGTTCTTCCACTTCCCGCTAGCATGTTAGCCTTATGTGTAAACACGTGTTTAATCATCATCGATCAATCCATGTAAATGAGCGTAATACATCAAATATGTAAAATAATGGTTGCATGAGAAAAACATATTTAAATATATAAATCCAATGTTGTGTGCACCAACATGCATAACCTAAATACCACTATCCAAATTACAAGAAAAACTGACAGATATGAATAAATAGTCACTAACAGTTTTGCAACAATCAAATTTGATTGTTCTTTTGTTCTTTGTGTTATAAAGAAGAAAGCTTAAAATAAAAAAATGTACTTGCTACTACAATGATTAGACATCTAAAAATGGGCTAGGCCTAAACAAATTGTTATGTGTAACTTATTTTAACAAAATTTTGCTCAATGTAGCAACGATCTAATTTGGTGGAAGCCATGTAATCTGTCTAAATGGTGTCTTCTAAAGTATAAAACACAACATAAACACTATGTCTTATGGACAGAGCAAAAGAGGAGTTACAGAGTAACATCTAAAATTGTTTATCATCAGGATATATAAGGGGGAAAGGGCTAAAGAAGCAATTATTGCACTGAATGACAACTAGCGCTCTTTGATGGTGTGGCACCCAGAGAAAATTAGCCCCTAGCACAAAAGTGTTAAGGAATGATGGAAGGGTTTTTAATAAAACCCCAAAACGGTGCAATAATACTTGGTGATCGAAAATTCTGAAGGGTCCCCCGAATTTGGGGGATTTCTATAAAACCAAAGTAGATAAAATTCTGAAACTCAGAAGACCTAGGAAACTTAAATTTATCAGGTTGCTGGCCCCTAACCCAAAAGGTGCAGAAATATGGCTCTGAAAATTACAAAGATGTTGCCTACCAAAATACCAAAATCGATAAAACCTAAAAAACGCAGAATACCCTAGAATCATACATTTTGCAAGCAGGGCCCTATTCTACCAACACACTTTTCAACTTTTCACATTTCCCTTTCATTTTGCATTTATTTGCAAATTGAAAAGTAAATCTGTTCCAAAAAGAAATAAACCTCTTTGCACTTTTTATTAGCAGTTTGCAAAGTCTTTGAATTTGTAGGTTATTTTGTTGATCATTGAGGTTCGGAACAATATTTATTGATCTATATACTGTAATTATTTTGCTATTCTAGTAACAATAACTACTTTTGAAAATGAGCAAGAGACAGGAGAGTATATAAAAAAATTTGATGTAGTGGAAACAATAAAACTAAAAAAAGACTTATTATTTGGAAGTTTTTCTAGTATTTTAACAGAGAAAGTAAAGGAAAAGGAATGAATGGTCAGAAGTGCTGGTAAAATCTCAGTCCCTAACCTTTGCACGGGTTGACAAGAAATTGATGTTTGCAAGAGATCAACTTTGGGGAGTTTGGAAATGCAGAGCATTGGTAAGTTCAATCTTTGTTTTACCTCCTGGCCTATATTAGGATACAATATTACCCACGCACATAACTGGATGAACATAATTAATTAATCTCTGAACTTTCTTAGACCCTTTCTCTTATACATATTGTATGGGTCTACATACTAAGTAGACCTTGCCACCAAATATTTATATTATTTGGCCTCTAATTTAGATTTATTTATATTTTTCAGGCGAAAGGAAACAATACAAAAAAAAACAGGTTCTGAAAGAGGAAAGGACAAAGTGTTTGATGAAGAATTTCAAGCATTATTTGAAATATTGAAGAGCAATGTTGCAGTGATAGATGGGCTAGGCCGACCAGAGAGCCAATCAGAAGATATTAAAATAACAGAACTTGTTCTAGAACCTGGTACTTCAGATCCCCAATGCTCTTTAAATAGTCCTTCTGATAATTATAATAGAAAAAGAAAGTTTTTAAGCCTCGGTGGAAAAAAAAAGACAAATTATCAGTTTCGGCTAAGAGAGAGGTTCTAAAAATTAAGCTACTTGAAACTGAAATGTATTACAAAAAATTGAAATGTCTTGAACTGGATAAAAAGTTAGTTCTGCCTCCTCACAACATTACAGATGAAATTATAGAGGAGAAATTATTTACTATTGATGTATCTACAGATTTTGTTTGTGAAATGATTGATTAAGACTGAATAATTAAATAAAACTGTTAATTGGCAATATATTAATATTATTAATTTTTATGAAAGAAGTAATTTTAAAAATTTACAAAGGTAATTTGAAGAATGTATAATGTTTAATGAAGCCTAGATGATGAATAAAAATATATTTTTATTGAACTACTTTTTGTAACAATAATTATTATAGACTTTTACAGAGAGATCTGGGAACTTAACATAATTTCAATATAGAAAAAAAAATATTAATGAACTTCAAAATAATTAATAAGTGAGTTTAGACGCTCTTGAGATCCAATTAGAATCTCCTAAGCATTATTCTCAATGCAATTGGTAATATTGTCTTCAACCTCAACTACTTCATGTTCATTTGTAAGTTCTGAATTTAGACTTGCTCCACAAGCAATATTGTGAAGTGTTGCTGTAGATATAATAATTTTAGCTGCTTTTCAGGAGATAGTCGTAAGTAGATCAGACATGCGAAACGTTCCTTCCATATACCAATACTATTTTCGAGTAGCCTTCTAGTCTTTTTGTGACATTTGTTAAAGCACTGCTCAATAGGTGCACCAGGGTTTCGGTTGAGTGGTGGAATCAACCATTTCATAACCACGTAACCACTGTCACCTAGTATAACTGCACCTGGAAACGGTCGCAACCCATTTTCAAAACTGGTGTGAACAGCATTGTTCCTAAGGACTCTTGCGTCATGAACGCTTCGAGGCCAGTTTGAATTAATGCTATAAATTTGGTGATCTGGACCTGTAATGACCATTATATTTAGTGAATGATCACCATGTCTGTCAACATAAACTTCCTCATGAATTTGGTGATCTGGAGCTGTAATGACCATTATATTTAGTGAATGATCACCATGTCTGTCAACATAGACTTCCTCATGAATTTGGTGATCTGGACCTGTATTGACCATTATATTTAGTGACTGATCACCATGTCTGTCAACATAGACTTCCTCATGAATTTGGTGATCTGGAGCTGTAATGACCATTATATTTAGTGAATTATCACCATGTCTGTCAACATAGACTTCCTCATGAATTTAGTGATCTGGACCTGTAATGACTATTACATTTAGTGAATTATCACCATGTCTGTCAAAATAGACTTCCTCATGAATTTGGTGATCTGGACCTGTAATGACTATTATATTTAGTGACTGATCACCATGTCTGTCAACATAGACTTCCACATGAATTTGGTGATCTGGACCTGTAATTACTATTACATTTAGTGACTGATCACCATGTCTGTCAACATAGACTTCCTCATGAATTTGGTGATCTGGACCTGTAATGACTATTATATTTAGTGAATGATCACCATGTCTGTCAGCATAGACTTCCTCGTGGATTTGGTGATCTGTACCTGTAATGACCATTATATTTAGTGAATGATCATCATGTCTGTCAACATAGACTTCCTCGTGAATTTTGTGATCTGTACCTGTAATGACTATTACATATAGTGACTGATCACCATGTCTGTCAACATAGACTTCCTCATGAATTTGGTGATCTGTACCTGTAATGACCATTATATTTAGTGAATGATCAACATGTCTGTCAACATAGACTTCCTCATTAATTTGGGGAGTATCTATTTTTATGAGTGTGCCATCAACAGTTCCACATGCAGATGGAAATCCACCTTTCACGAAAAGGTCTTTTGCAATATTTGTTGTCAATTCTTGCCAATGTATGGTCTTATGAAACATGACATCAATTTGGTGTCAACTACTAATTTTACTGTCCGACATAGAGTTGATTTTGACACCCCATGCATAGAAGCCATACAATGCATCTGTCCTCCATTACCAAGCCAGTGTAGACATATAAATAATTGTTGTTTGGATGATAAACATTTACTCCTTTTAGTTAATCTTTGTAGGCGATGGCAGATTTCATGCAGAACAAATTCTGCTTGTTCAGTGTTTATTATACAGCACTCTTTAAATTGAAAATTGATATCAATGTTTAAATTTACTCTTTGTTTGTAAATCTTCTTTACAGGAACATCACTATTAGACTCATCACTAGAGTGCAACAACATTCGCTAGTCATAGTTTAAAGTGGGTTTTGATTACGTAAATTATACATCAATAATCTGTTAAAACAAACAAAGAATTCTTAAATAAATACACTAAATTTCAAAACGAAAAATAACATGAAATAAATCTATGACGAAACTGTATTTGTAGTAAATCATACAAGTATCCTGTATAAAGAGCGTTTTAGATTTTGTTATTTTATTTTATTTTCAAGATTAATGTTAGCATTTCTAAAATTGTCCACTATGATATTTCCATTCAAAGTCATTCAGACAACACATTAACATAAGAAAATACTTATTTATATCTTAAAATGAACAAAATTATAAAATGCAAAGTGATTTTTTCTTTTGCAAAAAAAAAAGTCAAAACTTTACCAAATATATTTACTTCAGCTTGCAAACAAAGACTATGTAGGAACATGGAGCTTGGAATTTGATTTGCAAAGTCAAGTTTTGGTGAAACAAAATATGGAATTAAAAGTGAAAAGTTTCAAAGTGTGTTGGTGAAATAGGGCCCAGGTAGCCTCTTAGCCAAAGACCAAAAATTTCCATGTGTGCCCCCCCCCAAAAAAGGGGGGGGGGAAAGTGGGGTGCCTACAAAAACACAAAGTCTAAAAAATCTCAAAGCCAAGAAGAACAGAGAAGCTTAAATTTTGAAAGCAAGTAGCTCCTTATCCAAAAGGGTGAACGAATACGAAGTGAGCAAAAATTGTCATGTAGGCTCTTGAAATCAGGAGATTTCTAAAAACCCAAAGTCCAAAAAACTCTAAGCCCAAAAGACCTCTGAAATTTTGCAGGCAAATAGCCCCTAAGCCAAAAGTCTTCATAACTAATTTAAATAATTGGTGACCGATAACTATAATGGGCTGTGGTTTACCGAATAATCAAGGTAAACAAAAGCTTTAATTCCAAAAGACCTAGAAAGATTAAATTTTGCAGGTTGGTAGCTCCTAAACCAAAAGTTTTACTAATACTTGGTGACCGAAAACACCTATTGGTGTCACCAAATTGGGGGTGGTGGGGATCCATCTATATGAAATAAATTTACAGAACCAAAATTCTTAGGAAATTACAAAGGAAGTAGAGCTACAGATTTTTATCGCTAAAAAATAATCCATCGAACTTAGCTTGTTTTAAACCCTTGAGCATAGAGTCCTGAGGAGAGCACTTAAGCTCAATACCACCGAGGTCAACATATTTATACATATCAATGCAAATTTGGAAATACTTATCAATTAAATTAGTGAAGTATTCCTAATAGGTCCAATAAGTTATTAATATGTAAGGGATTGCCTGTGATGTCTAGTAGCCTTAACCATCCCACATTTGACTATTATTCAATTTATTATGCACACTATAGTACGTAGAATGCTTTGCATTACACTCGTGATATTGCGCAGTGCGCACTAAAATGGCTATAATGTCATTGTATGATATGTATAGTCTACTTTTAATTAATACATTTAATGGTTTATTTATCTATACCTTTAAATTTAATTTATTAACACATGAAAGCTAGGTTGGTTAGGCGTAATAATAATGAAAGGTTAGACTAAGCTGGATTAGATAAGTGTCATAATTAAGAGAGATATTTGTGTTATTTCAATGATATCATCAAACCTATGTTTACTTTGTCTTTAATTTAGCCGTTATGGATACTTGCGATACCAACAACGAGTTAAATCTTTTGAAGTTATATGTAGGTAGGTACTTTGATTACAACTAATTGTGGTCATCATAGACGGTTTTTACGCTTTCGTAGCAGACGATGAAAATTATATTTGGTATCCAAATAGTTTTAAAACGGTCTAAAGATATATATCACTTGGGTAAGTGGAATTTTTCCTTATTTGATCCAAAAGTTTTTTTTGCTTATTTTTGGCTTCGAATCTATATTACGTGTTATAATATTTGGAATAATATACAGCTGATATCAATATTTTTGATATTTCAATAATGAAATGGCCTAAAATGAGATGGTTAAGGCGTCCTAGACCTGGAACAAGGATTTAGATCAATATGTTCAAGGGGCCGGGGTTAATTCCGTTAAATCCTCTCCTTAAATATGGTCCTGAAATGAATAATATATCGAACTGTACAATGTTGAAGAAATTAAGCGTAAATATTACGTAAAAATATAAGAATATTTTGTTTTGTAATTTATTTGCAGTATTAAGACCTTTCAAAATAAAAATCTACTATAGCCATGCATAAATATCGTAAAGAACATACACAATAACTTTACCTTTATTTCTTCCTTGATGTAAGGAAAACTTAAATGGCCTAATCCAGAGTTGGGAAACAACAACTCGGCCCTCTTGTTATCTTCTTCAATATCTTCACACTTCATGGTTCACGGTTTAACACTCAATAAGTGTAAGTACGATTGCTAAAGTAAATCCAACTAAATCTGAACTAAATCTAGAAAAACTGTCTACAAGTACAATATGACTACATATGTTGTATATACTTTTTTTTTACATATTAGTGCACATTCCTTTAATTGTATAAATAATACAAATATTATCAATCCATATTATAAATATATATTAGTTAACACGTTTTAATTTAAAGTTATATCATTTAATTAATTTAAACTTAACTAAATCCCACTTTTCGTCCAGTATTTATAAGAGTAGCTATGCAATATTAAATAACTGTTACAAGTCACAGATCAGTTAAACACGATTTATGCGTTAAAATGTTGTGGAACCTTTTCCCTTAGAGCGCATTCATTCTGTGTTTATGACTTCTTCGAAGTGTGTGTTTCTGGGCTTAGTAGCGATCTATTTTCTGATATTATTAAGTTAAATATTAATAAATCGTGTTCAGTTGTTGCATGAGGGAAATAACACTGTCTTGTTAGAGAAATAACTATAAAAATATAATAAAAACAAGAGTATTTAAAAAAAATTGTTTAAAATATTAATTAAAAAAAATATAGAACAAAACTCAAAATTATTACTATTTTGAAAATTGTTTAAGAAAATAGCTTATTGAAATCGTTAAGTTCTTATACGACACTAACATATAGGATAATACATACTGTATTATTTAATTTAACTAATTTTTAAATATATTTTCCTTAAATTGAAGACAACGCCCATACACCAGAAATGAACAGGCTCACTCCTTATCGCTTATTCGTAGATGGCCATTACAACCCATCCATCACAGGCTCAGTCTTAAAATGTGAGTTAAGAATGACCTTGGGCATAGAACGACTTCTGGATAGCCAAGTGTGAAGAATATATTTATACCAAGCCAAAGGTCCCAAGTTAAATTCCCCTGAGCAGGTTTAGTTATTTAATTTAACGAATTTAATATGTATGTAGGCCTACTGCTATGATAGTATTTAAAAACTTCTATAATAGCGCGGCTATTGCACAAATTCCTGCTCTTTGGTGTGTTTTCAATAAACACTCAGTTTATTGTTCCGGGGCTCAAGACATTGGGAATGTAGTTTGGACACAAATATAATTGAAAGCTATGGAAACGATTTGATGAGTTTATTGGATATTTATTTCAAAAAATAACTTGGCAATTTGTGCCATGCTTGAAAATTTTGGAGGGTACAATTGGTAATAACACGTCAATTCCCTTTATCAAAACTAGCTGTAAATGATTGTTAATCATAGAACCTCCCCAGTTACTTATTCACGTTCTCCCCAAAAGTTTTTGACAGACTCGAACAAGAACATACCTTAAAAGCTAATTCGCGAAGCCCAGTGATAATGTTCTAATTGTGTCCGCGTCAGAATTTGAAACTCTGACATGACTAGCACCCGAGCTCAGCACACTATATGTTGTTCCTGTCTCAACGTCAGATCTCATCTGTTCTATACTCTCACTATAGTTGCCAGAGTAAAGCGGGAATCTTTACACGTATATAATGTACATGTTTAGTGGCCCATTTTACTATATTACTGTATTAATTTATTTTATTATTAAATAAATATACTGATTTGTTTTATTTTACCCGCGCAACCACGTGCCTTGAAGGTTATTATAAATAATATATTATTTAAGCACCAAGACAGGATTACTATTTTATCCATTCAGTGATTTCTATACTGGATGGACATAAACTCACTTTTTTTAAAGGGTCAAAGTTCGAAACTCAAATTTGTTTTCTTATTGATTCTGAGGAGATAAATCTAACGGTGTATTTCAATGCTATTGTGTGAAAACATATCTTTGGTGGATAAACTACTATTATTTGAAAGTAGTTAATTATTATGTAACACTTGGGTGAATAAGCACTTACACCCAAGAATATACATTCTGTTTGACAGGTGTGCAAATACGATTTAAATTAATGGTTTAGTAAAATATCTAATTTACGTTCCGGTAAGGCTACGATTATTTAAATTTTGCTATTAGAGTGTATATCGGTTTAATAATAAGGTACACTTACCATATTATATTGAATTATCGACAACTATAGTGAAATAAGCTAGCTAATATTGAAAGTTAATAATAATTTAAAGATTTAGATATGATGGTAATATATCTATTATGCCATTTTAATATGAACTCAGCCTTGAACCTCCATTACATGGTTGAGAATACAAGAAACGGAATTGAAAGAGAGAGAAAAGAATAACAAAACTCACACACTTGTGACTGACTATATAATAGCTAACAACTGGATTATATTAATTGTATGACTGACAAACTTTGTGTATTAGTCTTACGTTCAATTCGTCATATAGATTATAATTTAGTAGCAAGCAATCATCTTTATAATATAACTGATTGGACATCTGTAGCTGAATTTTTCGATCTGACGTTTACATAGCATTGTGAAAGAGAGAAAGAATTTTTCGGAAATCTCTTTCACTCCTACACCCATACCCATACCCAAGGCAAAGTGGGATTATGACATTGTTCATTAATTTGATTTAATATATTAGATACATCAATGAGTGAGTGGTTAACTTAAGTAAATATGTTATTTAAAGCTTTGAAGAGCACATAGGTTCAAAAATGGTTATTCTTTTATTTAAATAGGTTTACGTAGCCTAATATATACGATTATATTTGAAAGAAGCGCCGCTATTAGGGCTTTATCTCGTAGCAGAGTCCTACCCTATAGTTGTGTTTAGTTAGGATAAAAGACCGTCCAAAAGATTAGACTTGATGTTAATAGATTTAATATGCCATTAGAATAAGCATTTAGCCTATCGCCGCCATCACATGGCAGACCATACCAGAAACAGAAATAATAAAAGAGAGAGCAAAGAATAACAAAACTCACAGCCTTTTGGCTGACTAGATAACAAGACTGTCCCTGACTCTCTATTGCACTTGTAACCGGCCTTTGAATAGAAAGTTGTCACGTCCACACTATACGTCCCGTGTTGTCTTCCAATCTGGTGGTACCAAAGTCCATTTGTAAATAAACTCGCTCTTGAAGTTGATGCACATTCCCTTCGACGTCGCCATAGGATGAAAAAAAAACCATAAATATATAACTCTAGTGCATGCCACTGATATTTAACTTTAAATAAGATTGCAATGACCAACTGACTATTTACTTTTAGATAAAATAGTTTGGCTGGGCCTAATTACTGTTGGTGCGTTGTTAAAATGTGTTGGGTATGCTGGTTAGTAACCAGAGTTGTGAAAATCTAATTGTCACACCGATCTCTAACAAACTCTTCAACTATTGTATATTATAAATAATTTAAAGAAATCAATCATATCAAGAAAATCTTTTTATTTATGACATAGACTTTCAACTACTGGTAACCTACTTTTGACAATGAGAGTACCAGTAAAATATTAAGATGGCTAGCTATATTAATATCTGTTAGATACCAGATAATGGCATAATGATCTAAACATAACGTTAAAAAAGATTTAGCTTAAAATATGTTTTATTTATTGAATTAAATCTTTTTTAACTTTATATTTATAAGACTCCTTACTAAAACTAGCTATGAACATAATTAAGAATGGTCTTAAGTCAATCTATAGTGAGTGGCTTTTTCTATATTATTTTACTCTTCCCCTCTACAACCAAATGCGGATACACTTCCTTTAAATTCAACCTTTCCCTATCCCTAAAGCAAATGTGCATATAGCCCAAAAAGGTAGTATAAGAAGGTGCAAACAAAGTATATTATTTTTGAAATAAAATGTATTAATGCATGTCGTTATGAGTTCGTGTTTATAAAGGTTTTCCCTTTGGGGCCGTGGCATTACCTACTACTGTACTAGGCCCACTATGTACTACTATCATTTGTAT
>CABEEJ010010496.1:0-14073 GCA_901482245.1 Timema douglasi
GCTACAAGCCAGATACTGGTTCCTGGAAAACATGTTCTATATTAGTGCTACAAGCCAGACACTGGTTCCTGTGACAACATGTTCTAAGACACTGGTTCCTGTGACAACATGTTCTAAGACACTGGTTCCTGTGACAACATGCTCTATATTAGTGCTACAAGTCAGACAATGGTTCCTGTGACAACATGCTCTATATTAGTGATACTAGCCTGACAGTGGTTCCTGTGACAACATGCTCAATGGCCAGTACTAACTTCTCAGACTTGTAGCCTTGCCCACACACACATTGGAAGCCCTCAGTCAGGTCCACACATTCCTCAGATCTGTTGTCACACGTGTGATGGTTGTTGAGACATTCGTTCTCCGGAGGGCAGTGAACGTAGTGCCACGAGAACACTGGCTTGCGACTGGACGAGTTGAAGCTGACAGCCGTAGAGTTGCTTCCCGCTGACGAGTTGCCTGGACCGACAGAGATTACAATGAGACGGGAAACAATTACCTAAAGAAATATATCTAGATATAAAAAGACAGAGAGCTGATTCTGTTTCTGTTTATTAAGTTTGGAATACTACCCGTTGTAGATCTTGATTAAAAAAAGTATTTCTCAGTCATTGATTAAAACAAAAATTAGTAATAAGACGTGTAAATGCTAAAGGCAACAGCTTCGTGTCCAGCTAAACTATATTTTAAAATTCCCGGACTTGTCCCGAGCCGACATGTTTTCGACAAGGAAGGAAAGCCGACGCAAGAATAACATGTTGACCTTGAGAACCGAGACACCTGTGTCCAAAGAGATGTAGTGGTTCTGACTACTATTCTACAGGTACTAATATAATTTATAAAATGTAATATTTCAGACATTTTCTAATGTATTTAATAGAGATGTACTGATTCGGTAAAACTGATACCGATTTTTTTAAATAATTGTTCATGACAGGATTATTTATACATATTAGTCCCGATTATAGATTATTTATAAATAACTATTGGGAAATATGCCTAAAAGAATTATAACAGTTAATTTAAATGATACAAAAGGATTTTATTTAAAAATCAACAGTTAAAGCTTTGATAATCTTTATTTTTGATTAACAATATACAAATTTTTGTTCCGGAAAAATAGTTGATTTATATTATGAAGTTTAAGACTTTATCTCTTTGTTGGGCAAACAAGCCCAGCAAAGGAAAACAGTATTTCTGAGGCCTCGATCCACCGGGCCCGTTCAGAAACAGTTTAACAAGTTCCTCCGGGTGAGGGAATCTTGTTTCTTCTTCACAAAGCCCGCAAAACAGATGCATTGTGTATGTAAATTCTTGTTTTTATCACTAAACTCCTACCAAAAAAATTTTGCTTTAAATTTTACTTTGAAAAAAATGATATTGTGTTAATAATAATAATAATAATATTTAGCACCGTGTCTTACTACCCGTTCGGGTTATACGCTTTAAGTACTAATTACTCTATTGGATTAGGAATTGGGAAGGTAGAATTAGAGGAAGTGAACCAGCATCTGCGTGGAGGAAGAGTGGAAAACCATTTAGGAAAACCCACCGCCAGTTCACCCGACCGAGATTCGAACCTCGATCTCCCCGTCCTCAGCAGTCAAGCTCAACACGACAAGTGCGTTAGCCAACTACACCACCGAAGTGGGTAGTAATATCAATAGTTATTGAAAAAGTGCCGTGAGTCTTGCAGAAATAGAACGCAACTTTTTCTCTTAGTTAGTTGGGAGAGCGCGTTGACCCTCCCCCAATGGAAAAACACTCGCTCCAAGACGCTCAATGATTGGTTACCTGACAGAGAGCTCTCTTGCAGGTAAAAGAGCAGGTCACAGGTCGAGTGGGAAGGCCCCCCTGTGGGGCTGTCCAGGGACCCTTCTGTACAGACACCGCGGCCGGTGCTATTTCCGTCATCCAGGGAACACCATCTACAGCACAAAGTCATACCTGCACGCAAACTCTCAACAGAGATTGTCAGTTGTTTTGAGACGGGGTGGGTGTGATAGTCACTCACCCGCAGTGGGCGTGCTTCAGGCAAATTGAGCATTGCTTGTAGGTCGCGCACTTCTCCGGACACCGATCAATGTTGCCACCGCGCAGTACAAGACCACACACTCCTCCAGCGCAGTAGAGCGGCTGGTAGCTTGGGGACATGCACTGCCAACACAACAAATATAAATTTTAGCAGTTATGACAACCTCAGAGAATATAGAGTGACATGTTTAGTACCTCGTTGAGTTGTATGTACTAGCAACAGTAGGGCATGTTCAGTACCTCGTTGAGTTGTACGTACTAGCAACTGTAGGGCATGTTAAGTACCTCGTTGAGTTGTACAGACTAGCAACAGTAGGGCATGTTTAGTACCTCGTGGAGTTGTACGGACTAGCAACTGTAGGGCATGTTAAGTACCTCGTTGAGTTGTACGTACTAGCAACTGTAGGGCATGTTCAGTACCTCGTTGAGTTGTACGTACTAGCAACAGTAGGGCTTGTTTAGTACCTCGTTGAGTTGTACAGACTAGCAACAGTAGGGCATGTTTAGTACCTCGTGGAGTTGTACGGACTAGCAACAGTAGGGCATGTTTAGTACCTCGTTGAGTTGTACGTACTAGCAACAGTAGGGCATGTTTAGTACCTACGTTGAGTTGTACGGACTAGCAACAGTAGGGCATGTTTAGTACCTCATTGAGTTGTACAGACTAGCAACAGTAGAGCATGTTTAGTACCTCGTTGAGTTGTACGGACTAGCAACAGTAGGGCATGTTCAGTACCTCGTTGAGTTGTACGGACCACCGGCACTCGTGCCAGCCCCCCTCGGACCCGGGGGTTTGCAAGCAGTTCTGACAGTCTTGATGCTCGCTGCATCTCGCGGGACACACCATGGGGGGCATGGACTTCATTTTGATACTGGAGCGCTCAGGGATGTCGTCCCCGACACAGTTCCAGTCGTACACGGGTTCTCCCGTCACCTTGACGCTCAGTTCCGCTACAACACAATCACACTCGTCAGTGGTGAGGGAGAGGTGAACGGCGATGCTAGCTCGTTGTACCAGCACACAGAGGGTACTCACGGGTGAGAAGAACCTGCCTCGTCCACACACACGAGCCGAGAGTGAGGCACTTGTCGCAGTCTGAGGCCGGACATTGCCTCTCCGGGCAATGGCCCACCTCGACGATGTCTCTCTGCCTCACCGAGCACTTGTTCTCGTAGTCACAGTCGCTGGAGCTGGGGACACACTTGCCTCGAGGACAGTTGTTGCACCACTTGCACACCTGGGAGCAACACGTGCGTTAATAGTGATACAACACATCACTAGTGGTGTTAATAGTGATATAACACATCACTAGTGGTGTTAATAGTGATATAACACATCACTAGTGGTGTTAATAGTGAGATAACACATCACTAGTGGTGTTAATAGTGATACAACACATCACTAGTGGTGTTAATAGTGATACAACACATCACTAGTGGTGTTAATAGTGATATAGCATGTTACTAGTGCTATAACATGTTAATAGTGATATAACACATCACTAGTGGTGTTAATAGTGATATAGCAGGTTAATAGTGGTATTAATAGTGATATAGCATGTTACTAGTGGTGTTAATAGTGATATAGCAGGTTAATAGTGGTGTTAATAGTGATATAGCATGTTACTAGTGATATAAAATGTTAATAGTGATATAACACATCACTAGTGGTGTTAATAGTGATATAGCATGTTACTAGTGGTGTTAATAGTGATATAGCAGGTTAATAGTGGTGTTAATAGTGATATAGCATGTTAATAGAGGTGTTAATAGTGATATAGCATGTTACTAGTGGTGTTAATAGTGGTGTTAATAGTGATATAGCATGTTACTAGTGATATAACATGTTAATAGTGATATAACACATCACTAGTGGTGTTAATAGTGATATAACATGTTAATAGTGATATAGCACATCACTAGTGGTGTTAATAGTGATACAACACATCACTAGTGGTGTTAATATGTATATAGCATGTTACTAGTGATATAACATGTTAATAGTAATATAACACATCACTAGTGGTGTTAATAGTGATATAGCAGGTTAATAGTGGTATTAATAGTGATATAGCATGTTACTAGTGATATAACACATCACTAGTGGTGTTAATAGTGATACAACACGTCACTAGTGGTGTTAATAGTGATATAGCACATCACTAGTGGTGTTAATAGTGATACAACACAACACTAGTGGTGTTAATAGTGATATAGCACATCACTAGTGGTGTTAATAGTGATATAGCATGTTACTAGTGATATAACATGTTAAGTGATATAACACATCACTAGTGGTGTTAATAGTGATACAACACGTCACTAGTGGTGTTAATAGTGATACAACACATCACTAGTGGTGTTAATAGTGATATAGCATGTTAATAGTGGTGTTACTAGCGATATAGCACGTCACTAGTGGTGTTAATAGTGATATAGCATGTTAATGGTGGTGTTAATAGTGATATAGCATGTTAATAGTGGTGTTAATAGTGATATAGCATGTTAATAGTGGTGTTAATAGTGATATAGCACATTACTAGTGGTGTTAATAGTGATATAACACATCACTAGTGGTGTTAATAGTGATACAACACAACACTAGTGGTGTTAATAGTGATATAACACATCACTAGTGGTGTTAATAGTGATATAACACATCACTAGTGGTGTTAATAGTGATATAACACATCACTAGTGGTGTTAATAGTGATATAACACATCACTAGTGGTGTTAATAGTGATATAGCACATCACTAGTGGTGTTAATAGTGATACAACACATCACTAGTGGTGTTAATAGTGATATAGCATGTTAATAGTGGTGTTAATAGTGATATGGCATGTTAATGGTGGTGTTAATAGTGATATAGCATGGTACTAGTGGTGTTAATAGTGATATAGCACATCAATAGTGGTGTTAATAGTGATATAGCACATTACTAGTGGTGTTAATAGTGATATAACACATCACTAGTGGTGTTAATAGTGATACAAAGTGGTGTTAATAGTGATATAGCACATCACTAGTGGTGTTAATAGTGATATAGCATGTTAATAGTGGTGTTAATAGTGATATAGCATGTTAATAGTGGTGTTACTAGCGATATAGCACATCACTAGTGGTGTTAATAGTGATATAGCATGTTAATAGTGGTGTTACTAGCGATATAGCACGTCATTAGTGGTGTTAATAGTGATATAGCATGTTAATAGTGGTGTTAATAGTGATATAGCATGTTAATAGTGGTGTTAATAGTGATATAGCAACATCACTAGTGGTGTTAATAGTGATATAGCATGTTAATAGTGGTGTTACTAGTGATATAGCACGTCACTAGTGGTGTTAATAGTGATATAGCATGTTAATAGTGGTGTTGATAGTGATATAGAATGTTAATAGTGGTGTTAATAGTGATATAGCATGTTAATAGTGGTGTTAATAGTGATATATCATGTTAATAGTGGTGTTAATAGTGATATAGCATGTTAATAGTGGTGTTAATAGTGATATAGCATGGCACTAGTGGTGTTAATAGTGATATAACACATCACTAGTGGTGTTAATAGTGATACAACACATCACTAGTGGTGTTAATAGTCATATAGCACATTACTAGTGGTGTTAATAGTGATATAAGCATGTTACTAGTGGTGTTAATAGTGATATAACACAGTAGTACTAGCACAATGTGAATATGAGAGTAGTAAGCAGGTCTGGCGCAAGCGGTCCATGCAACCCGGGCAATGCAAAAAAATGCGCCAAACGTCCCCCCTCCTCCTCCCCCCGCACTCCTCTCCAATCCACTCCCCAAATAACAAATACAATTAAGATTTTGATGGTTATTCTTTGAGAAATATTTAAAAAAAGCATGTCTTGCTTTGCTTTCAGAAAAAGTTTTACTTAAATTGAGGATATCTAGAAGTGTTATTCGTTTGTACAAAACACAGCTTGATAATTCACAAACGTTTCACAGAAATTTAAAAAAATATAAACTGAAAAAGCTGTGCAAAATTTGTGTAGAATCTGTTTAAATAATTAAGCCCTTATACAGATTAAGTGTAGTCCTATCGGTTTGTACAAAGTTTAAATAGAAGCCACGTGAAAGCGTCAAGTATAGGCCTTTTGATTGTTGTCTCATACATTTCCTAATGTCCACAATCATGTTGCTTTAGACTCTGATAGACAGACTATTAGGCAACAAATCTTATTCAACAAGAAATCACTCTGTTCAAACATAATACTCATGAATATGCATCTAACTGTACGCCAAAAATAAAGTTATCATCGCTACGAAAAGTTTAAATATATTTTCTATACTTTTACAATAATATGACAAATTAATGTTAACTAAATAATTTGAAATTTTTTGTTCGATAACCTAACCTTAACCTCCTTAAATGATTATATATTTTAACAGATAATGTTTATTTAATATAATATATATATTCACAGCATCAAAAAATCCATTAGTATGAAACTAACATATCCCACTATACGTAATACAACGTAATATATTCATAACAGGCGAAAACTTTGTTGAAATGTCAGCTCATAATATAAGATTTATCAGGGTAAGCGTACGGTGACACCAAATGTAAGCGGGTGAGTATTTGCGTGATCTCTATTTGAACCAGATTTTTTCAATATACTAAAAACGGCTCAGCTTAAAATTAAAAACTAATATATCACATCCCATTTCTTGACTTCAACGTAAAATACTTTTACATAAACAGGTGAAAACTTTGGTAAAAACTAAAATGAAAACAGCAAGTGTAGTCAGATAAAAAGGAAATTTTAAAAAAAACAAGCACAACGGAATAAACATCGACATGTACACACATATTATGTCAGAAGGGGTACCCATCCTCCCCCCAAAAAAATTCTGATGGTGCAACTTGCGTCCTGTGGGCACCCCTGTATGTTGACAAGTAATGTCAGTTGGGCTGATGTGCAGAAAGTGTGTAGTGCGCATGATCAAACATGCACTCTTTGCGCACCTCTATGTATAGAGGCGACTTCCTGTGAGTTTTCCGTGAACCACAGGAGCGACCAAAGTCAAAGGCACACATGTACTTTAATTCTATATTCTAAATATAGCCCTATAGAGTTCGCAATCCCGCACCTTCTGTGTCCCTTTTGAACTTCCATTATCTGTAATAAACCAATGTATTTAATGTGTGCCCTGTGACAGACACCTTCGTTAGTAAATTCTAATAAAAGAATATTTAAATTCATAAATTTTTTCAAGAACTTTAGCGCCCCCGAGCGATTGCGCCCCAGGCCGTGGCCCCGGTAGTATTACCTGTCCTTCTTCAAAGTATGATGGCCAGCGAGCCAGGCACTCCGAGCAGGTCCCATATTCTGCGCACTTGCGTCCGGCCAACCATTCCGCGTTGCACAGAATATTGTTGTTAATGCTCTTAGTGTCACTCTCACAGCTCCTGACAACACAACAACAACAACAACGTGGAGTGTTGTTAGTGCAGATGAGTCAAATACAGATAGCTCCAAGCTGTAAGAGTAGTCAAAGAGCTACTTGTAACAAAGAGAGGTACATCAAATATTACCTGTCACTGTGCCCTCGCTGATTGTTGAAACAGAAGGTGGTGTTGCCAGATTCGGCCATCAGAGTGCAGAGCGAGCAGCCAGGCAACTGGAAGCATCGCTCCTTGCTGCGCCACAGCCCACACAGATCCCGAGGCAGGGATATTCGAGTGACGTGACACTGAGTGCCGCCGTCGAAACCTCCGATTACGTACACTTCTCCCGACTCTATGTCTAGGGTCATGGCGTGGGCATATGTGGGCGGAGGGGGGCGGCCCACTATATCCACATCTGGAGACAGCCAAAACAAACTTACGACGGTGGTTTCATTTACTTCATCCGAGGAGCTGGACACAGGGTCTTACTACCCGTCCGGGTTATACGCGCTTACGCTAATGTGTAATGGTAGGGTGATTGTGAGATGAAATGGAGGACCTACAGTTTAACGTGGGATCCGAACCACGGTGGAGGCCTGGCATTCCCCACATTCACAAGATGTCTTGTCAGAGGTGAAGGAAGGGTTTGGTAATCAGATAAATCTGTGCCGGGACCGAGGATTGAACCCCGGCCACCAGCATAGAAGTCAGACACCTTACCCCAAGACCACCAGGTCACCCTAATTTATAAAATAAGGCGTTAACAAAGATTAGAGCCGGGTCAAGACACTAACACTAACTAAATGTTAACATTCTTCCTCACAGTCCATTCGTTAATACACTGCTACAATATTGGTCTGGGGATTGGTTGTCGAGTTCAACCTATAATTATAATTGCTTCTGAGCCATCAATAAGCAAGTATTAGAGCTCTAAAACCAATTTCACTTGAAAAATTGAAGACTTTTTTTTATTATTAGGGATATGAGTCTCGAATCCTTGAATATCCTTAAGGATTCCAGAGATTTGAGGGTGTCATCCCTACTAACGACATTAACAAGAAATGTTGAAGAGTTAGTGGAGAGGGTGGAATGGGACTGGCCCAAACAAAATGGAAAGGGGGCAGAGTGTAAGAGCCATGTTGGGACGGAAAGGCAAGGGCGTGAGCAACAAACCCTTCACGACGTTACCTACGTACCTCTGCTGATGAGACGAACCCACTGGTTGCAGGAGTAGATGTAGGCAATCAATGAATCAGTCGTGTTTCGAGGGAAGGATCGTCCTCCAAAAACCAGCATGTACTCGTCCGTGGTGACTGCCGAGTGAAGGAACCTTGCTCGTGGCTGAAACAAGGCGACATGTATCCTAAAGACGCTCATGGCTGAAACAAGGTGAAATGTATCCTATAGACGCTCATGGCTGAAACAAGGTGACATGTATCCTATAGACGCTCATGGCTGAAACAAGGTGACATGTATCCTAAAGACGCCCGTGGCTGAAACAAGGTGACATGTATCCTAAAGACGCTCGTGGCTGAAACAAGGTGACATGTAACCTATAGACGCTCGTGTATGAAACAAGGTGACATGTAACCTATAGACGCTCGTGTATGAAACAAGGTGACATGTATCCTAAAGACGCTTGTGGATGAAAAAAGGTGACATGTATTCTAAAGACGCTCGTGGCTGAAACAAGGTGACATGTATCCTATAGACTCTCGTGGCTGAAACAAGGTGACATGTATCCTATAGACTCTCGTGGCTGAAACAAGGTGACATGTATCCTAAGGACGCCCGTGGCTGAAACAAGGTGACATGTATCCTAAAGACGCCCGTGGCTGAAACAAGGTGACATGTATCCTAAAGACGCCCGTGGTTGAAACAAGGTGACATGTATCTTATAGATGCTCGTGTCTGAAACAAGGTGACATGTATCCTAAAGACTCTCATGGCTGAAACAAGGTGACATGTATCTTATAGACGCTCGTGTCTGAAACAAGGTGACATGTATCTTAAAGACGCCCGTGTGATCACTTCGATAGGAAAAATATTTATGTCTGAAAATGAATCAAATACAAACTATTCTCCTTAGATTTCCTAATGTTCATGGTATTTAAATGTCTTGTAAAAGAATAACAGAAGTGATCGACAGACTGCAACAAGTATCTTAAACATGTTTGAAAAGTAGCAGCAGATATAGAAATTTAAATAACGAATTAGCTAACAGTGGGCTAAGAGGTCACATGAGGGTTTTAAAAAGGCTAAGGGTGTGCGAGGTCCATTTTATGAAAGATTCTCGAAGACGAATTAAAGTTTGAATATATTCTTTAAGTTGTTTTATGCTTGAACAAATATTATATTGTTGTTATTTATATCACGGAAAATGTTTTGTCGCACAATTTTTCATAACATTTCAAACGAAGCCAAGTCGAAGTTTCCCACACGCCTTCAAAAAAAGGCTGTCTCGGGGAAAAGACCAGTTTATTTGGTTCAAAACAACATCGCATGACTCACCAGATGGTGTTTGACCGGGTTGTATTCCTGGAAAGACGGCAGCACGGACCAGAACTGTGAAGGGTAGTGCAGGGCGTACAACTTGTCACTGATGAACGTGTGGTTCACGCTGTACATGTAACCGCCAAACACGTAAAAGCTTCTAGAAGGGGCGTGGTACACCGTGCTGTGGCCGTACACACCTGTCAACCCGTCAAATATAAAGTGGCATACCTTGACCTAGGTTTGAATCGAGGAATATCCTCTTGCTAAGATCAAATATTCGTTTTGTTAAATATGTTGGTAATGTTCCGTTAATTAACTGCTTTGGTAGTCGAATAGACCAAGTCGTCACACTCAAAATAGACCGGAATAGCTGGAAAATCGGGGTTCAAATCCCTGCCGAGTCAACTGAATATGTTTTTTCTCCAAATAGTTTTCCAATCTTTATCCACGCAAATGCAGGTAAAATTCCTCTAAATTAAAATTTCCTCATTTCTAATACATTAGCATGATAAGTGCTTTGGCGGGTGGTTAAAGGCGGTAATAACTGGTCCTGTTGATAACACTGACCTAGAGGCTCATTGCTTTTTGTGGTGATAACTGGTCCTGTTGATAACACTGACCTAGAGGCTCATTGCTTATTGTGGTGATAACGGGTCCTGTTGATAACACTAGACCTAGGGGTCCGTTGCCCTTTGTGGTGATAACGGATCATGTTGATAACACTGACCTAGGGGTCCATTGCCCTTTGTGGTGATAATATGCCAGGTGTCGGTATTGAGATCAAACTCCCAAACCGTCTCCAAGAAACCGTAGCGAGGACTGAAGCCTCCAATCAAAACCAAGCTCTCGGATTCGGCGCTGAGACGCAGAGTGAGGGTGTGGCCAGCCAGCGGTGGAGGAGCCTTCTTGTTCGAGTCCTGTGATGACAGCACAATGTGATTACAACCTGACGGAGGGTCCTTCTTGCTGGAGTACTGCGACCACAGGGTGCTACCACTGACCTGTATGTCGATCCAACGCTGATTCTTCAGGTTGAACTTCCAAAAGTCGCTCAGAGTGTTGTTGGACAAACCAATCACTTCCTCCTTCTCGGTCAGTCCTCCGTACACATAGATCTCGCCACGAGAGTGGGCTATCTCCGCCGCGTGGAAGTACCTGCCCTGGGGCATGTTGGGCTCGTTGGCCTCTCGGGTTGAGTCGACTGTCACCTGTCACAGACCACACGATCAATAATATAATGGACGCAAGAGACAGTGCATAAGGACAGGCGGATGTAGCAATCTTACCTGCATCCAGGTGTTGTTCTTGGTGTCAAACAGACGGATATCATTGAGCGGCCCGTGCGTCAGAGATAGACCTCCAAACATCCAGAGAGAGCCTCTTCTGTCGGCCACCAGGCTGTGCCCTAAGCGGGGGAGTTGATTGCGCAAGTGGTCGAGACTGTCGGCGAGAT
Source organism: Timema douglasi (assembly GCA_901482245.1). Lineage (NCBI taxonomy): Eukaryota > Metazoa > Arthropoda > Insecta > Phasmatodea > Timematidae > Timema > Timema douglasi. The sequence continues at coordinate 11,408 of CABEEJ010010496.1, forward strand.
GGCCAGAGTTGAACAGTTGGTTGAACACGAGTTGATTGGGTTTGAGATGGACCGAACAGTCCTCTGCCCCGTAGCCTGGTGCGCACAAGCAGCGTCCATACCCCTACAAAGTAGACAGACAAGACTTGTTGATAGGACATTGTCAGCATCACATATTCACGTCACACACTCCCTGGACAGTGTCGGAGCTACAGTACCTAGTCACACACTCCCTGGGCCGTGTCGGAGCTACAGTACCTTGTCACACACTCCCTGGGCCGTGTCGGAGCTACAGTACATAGTCACACACTCCCTAGACAGTGTCGGAGCTACAGTACCTAGTCACACACTCCCTGGACAGTGTCAGAGCTACAGTACATAGTCACACACTCCCTGTACAGTGTTGGAGCTACAGTACCTTGCCACACCCTCCCTGGGCAGTGTCGGAGCTACAGTACCTTGTCACACACTCCCTGGACAGTGTCGGAGCTACAGTACATAGTCACACACTCCCTGGACAGTGTCGGGGCTACAGTACCTTGTCACACACTCCCTGGGCAGTGTCGGAGCTACAGTACATAGTCACACACTCCCTGTACAGTGTTGGAGCTACAGTACCTTGCCACACCCTCCCTGGGCAGTGTCGGAGCTACAGTACCTTGTCACACACTCCCTGGACAGTGTCGGAGCTACAGTACATAGTCACACACTCCCTGGACAGTGTCGGAGCTACAGTAACTTGTCATACACGCGTTGTACAGTGTCGGAGCTAAAGTGCCTTGTCACACACTCGTTGTACAGTGTCGGAGCTACAGTACCTTGTCACACACTCCCTGGGCCGTGTCGGAGCTACAGTACCTTGTCACACACTCCCTGGGCCGTGTCGGAGCTACAGTACCTTGTCACACACTCCCTGGGCTGTGTCGGAGATACAGCACCTTGTCACACACTTCTTGGGCTGTGTCGGAGCTACAGTACCTTGTCACACCCTCCCTGGGCAGTGTCGGAGCTACAGTACCTTGTCACACACTCCCTGGACAGTGTTGGAGCTACAGTACCTTGTCACACACTTCCTGGATAATGTCGGAGCTACAGTACCCTGTCACACCCTCCCTGGACACTGTCGGAGCTACAGTACCTTGTCACACACTCCCTGTACATTGTCGGAGCTACAGTACCTTATCACACACTCCCTGTACAGTGTTGGAGCTACAGTACCTTGTCACATACTCCCTGGGCAGTGTCGGAGCTACAGTACCTTGTCACACACTCCCTGTACAGTGTCGGAGCTACAGTACCTTGTCACACACTCCCTGGACAGTGTAGGAGCTACAGTACCTTGTCACACACTTCCTGTACAGTGTCGGAGCTAAAGTACCTTGTCACACACTCGTTGTACAGTGTCGGAGCTACAGTACCTTGTCACACACTCCCTGGACAGTGTCGGAACTACAGTACCTTGTCACACCCTCCCTGGACAGTGTCGGAGCTACAGTACCTTGTCACACACTCCCTGGGCCGTCTCGGAGCTACAGTTGCCTGGACACATGATGTAGCCACAGTCCTGTCCCATTCGACCCTCGTCACACACACACTGGCCGTGCCGACATGTGTGGTTTGACGGACACTTGTCAGGACATGTGAGGATGGTGTAGCTGGCGTTGAACCCCTCGCTGGGCTCGCCTTGTTTGTAGAACACCGTCAGCACTCCTGCACAAGACCCACATCAATAACTAGTGTGAAGAGTTCTCTTGCGAGTCTTTATCGACACTATTGTGTAATTGTCTGGATTCAAACCCATAGCCCAGTGATAAGTACAGGGGTCAGTCGATTATAATCTAAGGGTTCATGTTCTTATCGACAACCTTTCTTTTGGTTGTCCTGAGGGCCAACTAGGGTTCGCCCTGAGGGCTTTAATGTTGGAAATACTCGGTTTCAGATTATATCTCTGCAAGGAAAACCTCTTTTTACTTTTTGTTACATGTTGAAGGAAAGATAGATAGCCACATGTATTAGGAACAAACAAAATATGGCTCTTACAATCAAAAGAACACAGTTCACAGTTCACTTTGCTGCAACCAGACATGGTAATGGTCACCTCTTCAAGAAAGTCTACTGTTACTGCCGAATCCCCCAGCCTAGGTTTCATCGTATCAGAACTCATCAGGAGGGGCTGGTAAATGCGCAACAAGACTTACTGTGAAAGGACCAGTGATGCCTGTGCTTGGGTGTGGTCTAACACAGTAACAAAGAACAAGTACATTTCTTGGCTATATTAAAACCTCTCTGGATATTAGATTTCTTTTGTTTTGGTAACATGTAGAAACGTTGTTGATATTATTGTTTGTTTGGTTTGTTTTTTTGATAAACAAAATTATATTTTGTGTTGTTATCAACACCTGGCTATTGTGTATAAATGAGACTATTTTATTGGAGTGTGTACTGCTGTGGAAGATGTTGGTGAGAATAAATAACTTACAACTATTGTTGTGGTGTGAACCCATAGGGTTGTAGAATTTTATTATCCATTATACCCGTTAGTGGCGAGTTCGGGTACCCAGAGGGCCGAGGCCAAGTCCTGGTTGTTTCTGCACTGGAGCGAGCCGGGCAGGCATATAAATAGTGTGTGGAAACAGGGATGTGGACTTATTGGAAGGTTTGAGGGAGCAGCGAGGGGGAGAGAAACA
>CABEEJ010010497.1:0-14070 GCA_901482245.1 Timema douglasi
AAGCTATGTTCGTTAGAAGTTTTTGTGAAAGTGGTGTGAATATTTTTTTAAAGTGGAATAAAACTATAAATAAACTTTGTGTCCGATCTCAAATAAATATGTAAATAATATTGGCCTAAATTACTGTGGTTAGCTATCACATTAATATATTACCATCTGTTTTCATTACAATTATCCAAAGTGATAGATGTCAGCTGTTGGCGTAGTGATATTTCGAGCTGTCATCCAGGTAAACTTAGCTCGTGAAGGACTTATATATAAAGGTGCGTGTGGACACGCAACAGAATATTGTGACGCAACACCGTCATGTGTCCAGTCTGTGACGGCGCGACATCGTAACATCAGCGCATCCCGTTAGTTGTCAGTCTCTTGGCGTCGCGTCAAAGAAATACCGCGCATTCATTTTACGATACCTTTTTTTTTGCATGTCTGGACAGGAACGAGTTTACTACGCTGAATAGGGACTGCTTCTTGTTTCGACTCTGTGATACGCAGCAATGTCCAGATACACCGTGTACCTCATAGTACCGTATATTCGGTTGTGCAACGACAAAAAATGTATACGCGATGGTGTTACGATATACACTGTTCTGTTGCATATCTATAACACCTTAACAATCGTTCTTGGAAAATTTGATAACGATTTAATAAGGTGTTATTTAGTGTTTTTTCATAGTAAGCAAAGCTTGTCAAAACTTTATCTGTAAAAAATACGTCCTCTCTCACTCCGTCCACGTTTGACCAATCACACGTAAAATCAGTTCACCGTAGGAAGTCTTCTGAAAGGTCCTTTTCCCTACCAGAAATCTATTATATAGTAGGATATTGGTAGGAAAAAAGATCTTACAAAGAGTAATTCCTACCGTGAATGGAGTATAAGACTCTGCTCTACGTACACACTTGAGAAATACGTGTCGTAGGAATCCCTTCCAAAGAATGTTCTCTTGATTAAAACGATTAAAACCAGTTGTGGTTACCCTAGAAACACTCAATACGACCACCACTGAAAAGATGTATGAAGATTTAAATAAATAAATTACAATTTAGTTATTTTGCTTAAATAAATACAATATAACTTATCATATCGTAACAAAAGTGTTTAAGTAGCCGTTTTGTTTGATGAATATTTAGATTTCGCGATGTTTTAAAAACATATTGATAGAGATAGCGAACTAAATAGTTTATATTTTAGGGCAAGCTAAGGGCTGTAACTACTTGGGGATTTTGCTCTGGCTTCTATTACCAGATGCATTGTATTTCTCCCACCTGTTGTTTACAAATATATACATGCCGCCAGGTACATCTAATAATAGTCAACAAAAAAGCCTCTGCCTCCTGTCACGGGAAATCTAGTCTATTTCTATTGACGCCGTAGAGTTAACGTACGTGTTAACACGTGTGATTAAGAAACAAATAGCTTAACGCTATGTTATTAACTGGTCACAAAAGGTAATGGTGTAGCATATATATATATCGACATAGTTTATATTGTGTTTTTTTATTGCTGAGCGGAAATCGATTGTTTCAATGACTCAGAAAGTGGTTTTCATAAATTCTAAATTTTGTTTGTTTTATATTTCTAATATTGTATATTTAATTCAATCACCTTGAAAATTTCATTTTAGTTAACATGTTTTAATATTTATTTTCTATCAATATAGTTTAACTCTGCTCCACTAGAGGATTGTGCTATCGGTGTGCATGAATGGCTTGAGCGTCAGGTAAAATTTCAATCGTGTATATTATCAAATTCTAAACAAAGTTAACGAGTGACGTATGCTAAGCGAATGAATACGTCTTGACGCTCAATTTTTCGATCATGAACTCGGCGTCAGAAAGGAGTAGCGAGACCTTTCTAGGTTGAATGGAAGTTACTCTGGTTGAGAACGAACTGTTGCCCTAGTTTTTGCCGGGTTTTGAAACAAGGGTTCTCTCAAAAAACCCCTTTTCCTCCGTCTGGTCTACTTTATTTTGTAATCATCATGAAGCTATTATTAGAAACAGATGATCGGGGCAAGAAGTAATGGCGGGATGACGAGTTTTAACTTCGCACGGTTGAGCGAGGGTATGGAACTTTTTATACAACTTATTTATTATTATTATTATTATTATTATTAGCACCGCGTCTTACTACCCGTTCGGGTTATACGCACTCACGCTAATGTGTAATGGTAGGGTGATAGTGAGATGAAATGGAGGACCTACAGTTTAACGTGGAATACGAACCACGGTGGAGGCCTGGCATTCCCCACATTCACAAGATGTCTTGTCAGAGGTGAAGGAAGGGTTTGGTAATCAGATAAATCTGTGCCGGGACCGAGGATTGAACCCCGGCCACCAGCATAGAAGTCTGACACCTTACCCCTAGACCGCCAGGTCACCTAGTCAACATTTTATCTCAGCAAGGGCCACGAGTGAAGATAGCGGGAAAAAAAAAGTGTTTCTTTTGATACCAATTCGATACCAGAGTGTGAGTACTAATATCAGTAAAAGTATCGGGAAAAAAATACCGACATTAGTAAAGTATCGATACTTTTTTTCACAAATCTAGCCTAGCCAACTGGTAGTGGACAAATATATGGCTTGAATAAAAAAAAACTGACCCACGTCACAGGCTGGGAACAGTAATGGTCCAATTGATATAAATTTAATACCTGTAAGAAAATTACTTTCAATTTCGTCAGCAGTATCCCCCCCCCCCCTTTCTGTTGGACCAGTTTAAAACCAAATTTATCTAGTTGGTTTTTGTGCAACAAGTCTTACTAACTGTTCAAGCTATCTGCATATATTTATATTAATTTATTAAAAATAATATATTTTCATTAATTGAAAAAAAACACACGAGATAACGTATTTTTTTACAACTATTGTTGGTTTGCCTCCAAACAGCTAAACACTAACATTCGTTCTTATATTCATGCGCGGAAGATAATCTTCAGACTACCTCATTGGCGAGGCGTGCTAGTATCCAGTTACTTTCATCGAAAACAGTTGAAAATAAGAGAACATATTTTGTTTAAACATGAGACAGTTAATTTATAGAAATTGTAATGCCAATCTCTTTTTGGAACGGTTAAAGTTAAGCGTTTCCACAAATTAGACATAAATAATGGAAACCTAACTGCGCATGCGCGATATATTGCCAGGAATAGAAGGTATGTTACCACTTTGGAGTGTGGTAATGTTTCGCGGCTTCAAGAGGGGATGAGCCATAGAGGATGGTAAAAACATTTCCTCCACTACTGTACGCCACATTGCATTCAGAGTCGGGAGTAGTTTTAGATACATTTCTGCCTAGTACAGTAGCCCCATGGCTTCTTTGGTCCTGACTGACGGCTTTGAAAAGTTACCAGACCAAATTACGTATCCCTACGCCGAACCATATGATCTGCAAAAACATGTGTTTAGCAGCTGTCACTTCTGACAGTCAACATTTAAGTATATACTTAAATGTTGACTGTCAGAAGTCAGCTGTGAGCTGTCAGTCAGCACCAAACAAGCCACGGGGCTACTGTAGCTGTTAATTACTATATAATTTAATTTTAATTTCTATGTAAATGTTTGTATTCCTTGAATGGTAAACAATGGACATTCTTTATTATGTTTTGTTTTTAGTTAAATCTTCATCACTTTTGTAGATTTACAAAAGAAAATAATATGTTTTTTGTAAATAAAAAAAGTTGCACAGATTTGGCTTTGTTGATGTTACCATTCAAGGTTTGATTATTTATTTTTATTAACCATGTAATGTCTCTTATTCTTGGGTTTATGTTGTAAAATTGTATGGGAGTGTGACTGATTATATCATTATTGAATTTAAATTAGATAAAAAAAATATATCAATGGTATTTTTTATTTAAAACCATTACTGATATCAACAAATGGGTTACGTGAACCGCCATAACATATGACGAATCCTCCACCCAAATGTGGACCAGGCCACAGGGAAATATTCCGGTGGACAGGTTCGATTTTAGCCGCAACCAACTATTTTAAACTAAAATAAATCAATTCATTCAGTTATAAATGACTGCTCATTCAATTATAATAAAAAAAAAGTTCCATTAAGTCTGAATATGCCCAGAATACATTATTTGGGAAGATATACGCCGTTATCAAATGTAAATACATCCCATTTGTTGTTTGAGGTGTTATTTGTAAACAACTCCTTAAGCCAAATGTAAAAAACATTTATTTTGTGAATACTGACTGTTAATATCTTTGTAATCTACACAAGTAGTGTGTGTAGGATTACTTAAAACTTCAATATTTCAAAAATATATTCCCAGATAACAATTTAGAGGCATTTTTTTTCTCTCTCTCGTGTCGGTAGAAAACATAAGCCGGCGTTTTAAGTGGAGAATAGATGTGATCTTCGGCGATGTAGCTAACATGGCCTCGGGATTAAATTTAAATACTTCACCCCACTAAAGTCTGTTCACGGTAGGAATTGTTTTCTGAAAGGCCCTTTTCCCTACCAGAAATATATTATATACTAGGATATTGGTAGGAAAAAGGACCTTTCAGAGAGTAACTCCTACCGTGAATGTAGTATACTTCCATCTTACACTGAAACATAGATTCAGTGGTATTTATGAATGTATGTTAAGGGGTCGTCACATAAAGGTCGTCCCGGGCCGCTTGAAGCCAATCAGTCCACCTCTTGTATCCTCTCCCCCCTCAACCAGGGAGTAATTTAAACGAAAACAACATTTAGATGTATAATGAAATTCCAGGCGCGGCTTGTGCTGCTTAGAAGCATGCAGTCATAATCGAGACTCGGGTGCACTAGACTAAACACTTGACGTGTGATAGGCGCGCTAGTTTCGCCGAGAGACTAGGAGCTGAATTCTATTAATATTATTTATATTTGATGAACTTTTGATGCGTCCGGACCAACCGCAAACTAGTAAAAGATTGGTGTTAAGTTTTCGATCACTAACACGTAGGCCTACCCACAGTAGCCCCGTGGCTTCTTTGGTGCTGACTGACAGCTCACAACTGACTTCTGACACTCAACATTTAGGTATATATCTAAATTTTGACCGTCAGAAGTGAAAGCTGCTAAACACATGTTTTTGCAGATCATTTGGTTCGGCGTAGGGATACATAATTTGGTCGGGTAGCTTTTCAAAGCCATCAGCTGTGAGCTGTCAGTCAGCACCAAAGAAGCCATGGGGCTACTGTAACAGAATTTTCTAGATCTCACTGCACCCCACCCTGATTCCACACTTGTTCACTTCCAAAGAAGACTCCGTCCTGTATAGGCAAGAGAAGGATGGCAGATTGATTAAATACTTTGCAATACTACAGCCAAGAGGATAAAAATATTATTTATTTCGAATGTAATAACGTATTATATTTATTATTTGTGAATTTATGGGGCTGATAAAATTATATTGGTATAAAGTGGAGCCGTAAGTTTACGAATTGGAAGGAAGGGTGTGTCTTATAGTGTCGGTTTCTAGTAGCCCTTTCTAAAAGTTATTTCGTTGTCGATGCGTGTGTGTGTTACCTTCCAGACCAACTTCCTCTATGCTCTTGTGCTGGACATGGGCCATGTAGCCCAGCACGGAGAAGATGACGAACCCGGCCAGGAAACTCGTCAAGCAGTTGATACTACTCGTCAAGATGGCGTCCCTATAACCAAAAGGCACAGATGTGATATATTATTATTATTATTAGCACCGCGTCTTACTAACTACCCGTTCGGGTTATACGCACTTACGCTAATGTGTAATGGTAGGGTGATTGTGAGATGAAATGGAGGACCTACAGTTTAACGTGGGATCCGAACCACGGTGGAGGCCTGGCATTCCCCACATTCACAAGATGTCTTGTCAGAGGTGAAGGAAGGGTTTGGTAATCAGATAAATCTGTGCCGGGACCGAGGATTGAACCCCGGCCGCCAGTACAGAAGTCTGACACCTTACACCTAGACCGCCAGTTCACCCCAGATGTGATATAGAGAGAGTCTATTTCTATGGTACGAGTCTTGGTAATAAGAACAGTATCTGACAGCTACAAAAGTTTACAGCACTATTTTAATACATTGATACGTAAATCTATGTGATCTGCAGCTTTTTTGAATGATAGCATCAATACTTACAAAGTAATACAAATAGTATAGTAACATTTTAACAATATTGAGCACAAACAAATATGTTTATACTTCCTAAAAGGTCCATCCTATCTGAATCCTACAATCGTTTCAATTTCAATTTATTACGTAATGTTTACATGAGCCAAGACAATTAATAAACTCTTACAATAAAATAATAAATGCGTGGGAACAACATTTAGGAAAAATAAGTGAGTTTTTTTTTTGCCAAAGGAGTAAAATAATTAAAGTAAACAATATTTAGTTTCGTGATCATTATAAAGGAGAGTTTGATGTGTTGTTGTACCTGTAACAATAATAATTGGCTTATTCAATATAAAGATAACATTAAAATTATATATTTAAAATACTAAGCAGGAAAAAATAGACAAAAATAAGCAAAACAAACAAAATAAAATATTATAATTTGTTAATTTTAATACTATTTATATATGGAAGAAAGCAACCCTACACAATCAATAATATATTAAAGTTGAAGAGACACGGGAATCGAACCCAGGACCTTTGGATTAGTGCGCCAAGGTTCTAACACTGAGCTATCCAGAGATTTTCCCATGCTCACGTCCATCACAGACTTTGCCTTACAATATAAGTGAAGAATTACCTTAAACATGAGACCATCCCGGAATAGCTCAGTGGTAGAGGATTAGTGTGTTAAGCAAAAGGTCAGGGATTCAATTCCCGTGCCCAGGTGTCATTTTATAATTTAATTGACTTCTTATAGAGCTACCAATACATACTTACAACCCCAGGACGAAGTTGTTTAGTTGTATTATTATTGAGTAATTGTTACGGTTTTGTCTGAAACCTAAGGTTGCTAAATGCATTGCATTCTTTTACTTTGTGTGCACCACGTCATACTACCCATACGGTCTATTCGCATACGTTTTATAATGAGTAAGGTAACACTATATAAGAAATTCACCCCCATTTGCTTGGAAGGAGCGTTGAACATAGTTTAAGAAAAAAACATATCTATTTACCCTTCGGGGTTTCAAACCCAAACCTCCCCACAGCCTTATGACCAGATAATACAAGGGCGATGCATCAGTATTCGACCCACCTGTGCAGCTGAAATGCTATAAGCATACATTTAAATAAAATGGCAAGACTTTGAATAGTTTTACAAAACTACCCTGAAAATTTAAACTATTATATTAAACACTCACCTGTAGCAATTATTATTGAATTTGTTATAGCTAGAAAGAGCGAGTAGAGTACCAAACCCGGGACCTAAGGAAAAGAAGATTTGGGAAGCCGCATCAATCCACACCTACAAACAAACCATACAACATAAATTCATCTTAGGTTGATCACATGGCCTCATGTGAGGTTACTCACACTTGTTTTTCAGTGATGAATGATTATAATATCAGGGACAAACCATTTGTTAAATATCAAAGTGTATTTATTGAGAGTGAGTACGACGTGTCTAATCATTTCAACGCACTTAATAACCGGTCTAGCCCCACGGATAAAGCGTAATATAGATAGAAGATACAGCTCGAGCCAGACGCTACATCGTAGCACGGATTTCCAAAAGCTGTAGCCAGCCAATCATTTCAGGAAGGATTCGGTGGGAACATTTCCCAATTGCCGAAGGCTAGAAAAAAATTCTGAATATTAAACACCTCTAGAAGATCTCTGGAGTGCTTTTTATGATAAGACATCCCCCTAATTTGTAAATAAATGGGTAAATAAAGCTATATACATTTAGTTCATGTCATTTTAGGGGTGGGGGGGGGGGGGTGTTTAACCTGACCACGGCCATGGGTTTTCTGTCCCCTGTTTATAGAAAGCAGTGGAAATGAGTAGGGAAACCGTTGTACCATATCTAATAGTTATATTCGTTTATACTTTTTGTATCACCCCGTATTTTCTACCCGTTTGGGTTGTATGCATGTATTAATTATGATAATGTGTTAGGGATGGGTAAGGTTTAATTTAGAGAAAGTGTAGTCTTATTTGTGAGAGGGGAGAGGGGAAGGAAGAGGGTGTGAATGGACATCTAGGGAAAAACCCACTTTCCCCCTATCTCTGTGTCATCAGCGGGCTAGTCTTGCAGGAGAATGACGCCTCAGTTCATTCGGTCATCGAAACTGGTCACGTACCATTTATTTTTACTGTATTTTATTAGCACCGCATCTTACTACCCACTCGTACTATACGCTTATGTACTAATTACGCTAGTGGGTTAGGGATGAGTAAGATCGAATTTGGAAGAAATGTGCCAGATATATTATAAAATACTACAATTAAAAAAAACCATAATTTTAAATTGAAAAAAAAAAGGCTACTAGACTGATACCGATTTCACTGTCACCAAGGAAATAATTCCTAAAACAGCACTTAGATGCTATTTCTAGTTCACGTGTAATCTTGTATTTGGCTAGTCCGGTGGCGTGAGGTGGTCGGAACCAAGCTAAACAGGAAGACGCGCGAGAAGTGGCTCACCCTCATGTTGCCCAACTTGTGCCACTGTGGGGTGAGGTAGTATTGGATGCCCATGCCCGCTCCGGGCAAGGTGACCCCTCGTATCAGCAGGATGAACAGCACCACATAGGGCGCCAGCGCCGTCACCCACACCGCCTGTAATCAAGGTCAAGGTGAACGGTCAGTGTCCCGGACGCTCTTCAAGATGTAGATGAGTAATGGTAGTTCAGGCTATTTCTGATAGTTTAAAATACCAATAAAAATAATTAGTATTCATCCACCTCGCAATTATGTTTTTTCCACTCTTAACGTTAAGTTACATCACTTGTGAAAGAAAGTGTTAAAATAGATTTGTGAAATAGATGAAAACAAAACTTTTTTTTAAATCATATATTTTCAGATAAGGCTAAAGTCACCATAAATGGAGAGTACTCTCTAACCGGGTGGATGCTGATGAGGTGACTTGAAATTCACCCTCCTAATCTGGTTCTCATAGAGTGTCTAGTATTTAGTGTACCACAGAAAGTATAGTCTGGTAACACGGGCACAATGGCCCTGTGACAGGCTGACTAGAGTTTGTGTTCAGTGTTGCTTTACCTACTTCACGCGTTTCTAGAATCCGGCAGTAATCTAAATGAAAACACTCATGTTGGCACTCATATGTTTGCTATCTCACCTTCCCCGCACTACGTGGTTGCACTCAGTTGTCTGTGAGCTCACCTTACCTGCAATCCATGTCTGCACATAGCTGTCTGTGAGCTCACCTTACCTGCAATCCATGTCTGCACATAAGCTGTCTGTGAGCTCACCTTACCTGCAATCCATGTCTGCACTCAGTTTGTAACATGCTAATTGCCCGTTAGCACGTACACTCAAATACCTTTTATATCTGACTATCATTATAAATGCAAGAACTAATAAATCCTAATAATATTTGGCAGATATAGCCTCACGGTTAAATCGTGTTGCTGGAAACGCCCAGACTTGAGGAAAGTGCCCCAGCTGACTGTTCCTGGAGGTTCAACACAAGGACATCTTACACGCTGGCCCGAGGTAGATGTGACGAGTGGCTTCCTTGTGTTGTTGGGCTCAGTGGCCGTCTCTTAGCGCTAGTTGTCTTTCTGCTCAATTCTGGAAACTCACCGCCCCACCGTCCCCCTTTTTCCTGGTGGACGTCCCTTCCCTAATACGTCAGTGCATCTTGTATAGAACAACCATCCCTCGCTTCACATTTTGTGTTCTATTGTAACGATCCGTCAGAGGAACTGCCTAGAAGTGAACCTAGGACCCGTGGACTAAGCAAGCGGTGATCACTATGTTTGACGTGTTGGTCTCTGCATCTCGCCGCAGATGAAGTAAAGTCTGTGACAATGAGTACTTAATCTAGTGATCTTAGATAGGGTCTTTGTGATTGTTTTTATATCTCCCTAAGACGTAGTTTTGTGTGTCAATGTTCTGACTTGTGTTTATATGTCCATAAGGCATAGTTTTGAATGTTTGGGTCTTTGCTCTATGTTTCTATGTCCATTAGACATAGTTTTGTGTGTCAGAGTTTCTGACTTATTTTTATATGTCCATAAGACAAGATCTTAAATACCTAGGCAATAACCTGATGCCCTATACTGTATGGCCATGTTTGGGCTAGTTTAAATCTTTATGTCCAATATTGGTGGATATCAGGCTATCTAGAATCTTTCTCTTGTTGTACCTTCCTACGGTGATCAACTTGTGGGTATGCTACTAGTACATAGTAGTGGCCCGCGGGGTATTATTTATTTTTTCTGGCCCCCTTCAAGCGCCGTTAGTGTTTAATTATTTGCAATTGTTATAGTCTTGTGTTCAGATCTATGTGGATATTTAAATATGCTATTGCAAGACCAGGCAATACTAACGAGGAATAGACCGGCCATAGTATATTTACAGCCTAGATTCCTTGTATCTCACCATTAACTATTTGTAAACTTATAGTTACTCTTCCAGAAACTTAGCCTCTGTATCTCGTAACTCAATATGGAGTTAACTCATGCTAGCTAGTTCATTTAACTACCAAAGTTGTAACTCTTTAAAATAGGAATTTCTAGAATTAGGTATCATTAACTATTATTCTTTTAGCTGTGCATAATGTTAAAATCTAGTGGCCGCAAGGCAGGAATGGTGCTATGTATTGTTGCTTAACCTTAAATAATCAATAGTTGCTTGCAATTTAAATTGCCGTTGTGTTGAGGCGGACGCACCTTCGTAGTAGAATGTGTGTTAATTCTACCTCAAAGAGTTACACCCTTTCATAATATAGACACAACAATGCTTTGGTTAATTGCAGGACTAACCAAGGTGTCCTATTGGGATAACAATGTCTAAAGTAACTGATTGAATCTCTTTTAATAAGGAATGGAATGTTTTCGATAATATCTTGTCCAACCATTTGAAATTGTTTCATCTAGTTTCTAACTAAGAAAAACTCATTTGTCGAAAGCACAACAAGTTGTCTGTGAGCTCACCTTGCCAGCACTCCATGTCTGCACTCGGCTGTCTGTGAACTGTCTGTGAACTCACCTTGCCAGCACTCCATGTCTGCACTCGGCTGTCTGTGAGCTCACCTTGCCAGCACTCCATGTCTGCACTCGGCTGTCTGTGAACTCACCTTGCCAGCACTGCATGTCTGCACTCAGCTGTCTGTGAACTCACCTTGCCAGCACTCCATGTCTGCACTCGGCTGTCTGTGAACTCACCTTGCCAGCACTCCATGTCTGCACTCGGCTGTCTGTGAGCTCACCTTGCCAGCACTCCATGTCTGCACTCAACCTTGCCAGCACTCCTCACGCCCTTCCACAGGGCGAAATAGACCAGTATGAAGACGGAGAGGACGCAGAGCGCCAGAGACCACTTCACAGGACCTACTCTGTCCAGACCGTCGGACTTGTACTGCTCCAAGACACTGCGTCTGAGGGGGACGAAATGGAGGGATTTATCTCGTCAGGCTTCACCTCTTGATGGCTGCATATTTACACTAATGAAGATGAGGGAGGTGCACCCGCATTTTCGTGAAGAGTTAGTGAAAAATCATTTAGGGAAAAAAAACTTCTCAGTACACCTAACCTAAGATTTTAACCCTGTCCTGTCCTTCAAAGACAATCAAATTCAACATATAAGTTTAACACTCAAGACCTCTTGACCACCGCAACCAATAATATTATTATGATGATTATTATTATTATTATTAGCACCGCGTCTTACTACCCGTTCGGGTTATACGCACTTACGCTAGTTTGTAATGGTAGGGGGATTGTAAGATGAAATGGAGGACCTACAGTTTAACGTGGAATCCGAACCCTACACTCACAAGCTGTGATCAGTACACATCTTGTCAGAAGTGAAGGGATGATTTGTCAATAAGATATATTTGTGTCGGGACTGAGGATTGAACCCCGGACCTCCAAAACATAAGTCTGACACCTTACCCCTAGACCACCAGGTCAACCATGACTATATAATCAATTCATTCACAAAAAAACTCTGATAAGATTTAATGAGATATTTGAATTAATAAGGGCCTATGCCTACTTAACGATTCAAACCTTAAAGTTTTAGCTAGTGGAGGAGATTAGTTCTAGACCGGGCCTGAGGAGCTGGTTTCCCACACGCAGTTTCCTCGTTAACTTAATGACGCGTCACCTCTAAGTTCCCCTCCTCAGTTATTACCTTACCACTTAGATCAAGTCGTTAATACTCCTCAAGTTGGACGCGCCAATACAAACAAAATACAAAAAGTATACATTTTCCCCGGAAGCCTCAACGGGATATTAGATGACATCTTACTGAGGATTTGATTAAGTAAAGTAAACTTTGTGTAAAAAAAACATCAAGTGGTTACGAGGGAGTAGTGGGGGGTAGGTAAAAGGGGATAAAAAAACCCACATCGGTTGCTATGGGAACCATTTGTCCCACCGTCTTAAAAAGAGAAAAACAACTTCTGTGTTAGCTTAATTCAGGTGGGCTGTACTTTGAAAGCCTTAACAAAGATGTCTTCACTTGATATAAGAAAGGTAAAAAACTGAATTCACTTTGTTCAAAGAGGGTGAGTAAAAAAAACCCGTTTTGGTGATATCAATGCCAGCGAATGATCTCCATCCTGGAGGAATTTAACTTAAACCCGTATATCAAGAGATATATTCTTATCTGATTGTGTAAATATCTTCTTTGGAGGGCTCCCAAGGTAGCGGATAAGATGTCGCGTTTAGGTTGAATATTGATAAAACCTTCAAGGGTACACATGCTTGGTGTTGACTGAAATGTTCACAAAACTATTTTATATTATCATATACATATAATAGACTTGTAATCATAGCTCAAAAGCTGAAATTTTCCCCTCTTGTGAACTCTAAAAATCCATATATTTGTGTTGATGATTCACTAGCTAAATGCCCAGGAAACGAAAGATACAGTAGCCCCGTGGCTTCTTTGGTGCTGACTGACAGCTCATAGCTGACTTCTGACAGTCAACATTTAGGTATATACCTAGATTTTGACTGTCAAGAGTGAC
This sequence comes from Timema douglasi, assembly GCA_901482245.1. Taxonomy (NCBI): domain Eukaryota; kingdom Metazoa; phylum Arthropoda; class Insecta; order Phasmatodea; family Timematidae; genus Timema; species Timema douglasi. The sequence continues at coordinate 13,095 of CABEEJ010010497.1, forward strand.
AGCTGCTAAACATATGTTTTTGCAGATCATATGGTTCGGCGTAGGGATACATAATTTGGTCTGGTAGCTTTTCAAAGCTGTCAGTCAGCACCAAAGAAGCCGTGGGGCTACTGTAACTAGTATAGGAACGTAGAATGGATCTTTGTGAATTTAAAGATGTAATTTAATAAGAAGGTTACAAAACAACCACAAAGTTAAGATTTTTTTGGTGGTCTTCGTAACAAAATATTTTTTTGGCCCCTAGTAAATTAAATATTGTTTTTGTAGCAATGTTTATTTTAATATTTTACGTGAAATAATCTCATTAGTTCTTGCATATTTGTTACAAGCATTGTAGCATTCGAATATGAAAGAAATAAAGAAGAAAAGTTTCTGTCAAAATATCACGATGGTTATGAGAGGGACCGGATTCTTAGGCACCAAAAATATTTAAAATAGGCAAGCAAATATGGGATTTAGGCAACAAATAGGCACTTAACAAAAAACATAAGCACAAAATAAGCAAAGCAAAATTTATTTTACTACAAGTTTGTTACGATAAACCAATTTAATCTAAATCTTTGAACCCGATTTCAAGATAAAATGTACAAATATATAACAGGCCTATCTACAAGAATGGTTCGGTTCGTTTAGTTTAGTAGGGTGAATTATGGGAATATCTCCCGCGCGATGAAATGACCAATGAGTAGTGCAGGCCACGTCACATTTCCAGGGGAGGACGTGTCACGCGGCTCTGTATAAACATAGTCTGTCAAGGTCAGGGCATGTCAGTTAAAGCCACGTCAGATACCTTCTCCTCCCCCTCCCCCACTCCCAAATCCAATAATGCCAAAACTTTTATTTCTAAGAAACTAAACTTACTTTCAGAAGGGGAAAAAAGAGCGAAAGAGAGTACAGTAGCCCCATGGCTTCTTTGGTGCTGACTGACAGCTTTGAAAAGTTACCAGACCAAATTATGTATCCCTACGCCGAACCA
>CABEEJ010010498.1:0-14066 GCA_901482245.1 Timema douglasi
CCACCACCAGCCACCCCTTTGCGCCCTGAAACATTACGTTCTGTCTTACTATACATCGTCTCAAATTTAAGTTAATAAATTTATTAATTATTTTTATATGAATATCTAGGTATACCTTTATGCTTCAAATGAAAAATTAGATCATATAACTCATTTAGCAAACAGAAATACTCTTAATACAAAATAGTGTACAATTAGCCTGGATAAAATATAGAATTCTTTATAGATTATGAATTTGCTTTAAACATTTATAATACAACATTTTTTAACTGGTTCGGTGGCCGCATGGTCAAGGACATAGCTCTTGCAATAGACTGGACTGCCGATAACAGGAAGATCGGGGTTCAAATCACGGTAAGGACTACTGAGGTTTGTTCTTCTTAAATAGTTTTTCACCCTCCCTCCATGCAAATACGGTTACACGTCCTCTAAATAAAAACTTACTCATCCTTAACTCATTAGTGTAATGTGTACATATTCGTATAGCCTGAACAGGTAGTAAGTAAGACCCGGAGGTAAAAAATAAATGTCTTTTGTAACAATTGATTATCGGATTGGGTTTTGAATTCTTGTAAGGCGTACATAGGAATGGAATAAGGTTTCCAAACATGAAATTCAATGTGGTTTTTTCACCAACTTTCAATGTTGTTGCGGGTGCTTTTTATTTAAGATACTCTCTGAATTACTTCCCTATAAATGAGGTATTTTAACATAATACTAATAAAAACGTAATTACACGAATTACCATATAAAACCGATCAACTTATACTACATTCATGGTAGGAATTACTCTCTGAAAGGTATTTTTTCCTACCAATATCCTTATATATAATAGATTTCTGGTAGGAAAAAAGGCCTTTCAGAAAACAATTCCTACGCTGAAAAGACTTACTACTAGCACCCTGCCCCTTCCAGTAATATTTAGCATTCTCAAAATGAAAGTTCCATAATAAAACTTAATTTGCACTTGATTACTTCTGAAATTAGACCTTGACTTTTCCAAGTGGTAGTAAGGACAAAGTCTCGTATTGTCTGGTTTGTTGGTAATGGGAATGTCTATGTTTGAATTCCATCTGAGAGTGGCAAGGTAATTTTTAAAACTATATTTCCTCTGCCTTTATACAAACGGGTGTAGACATTTTCCAAAACCATGTTTTACTTATATCTATCCTATTAGTGTAATTCATGTGGATAGTGTACACGGGTAGTAAGGCATGGAGTGCAGTAAAAATATTAACTGTTCACAGGAAATCTAATCGATTAGATCACTAAAAAAAATTAGTTGCAAAGACTGTATTCTTGAGTGCATTCTTGAGCATCTCTGGTGGTTTTCTATGCAAAAAAAAAAGAGTAAACCATACAAAATAGCTCTGAATGTACTAAAGAATACACCCCCAAGGTCCGTTGTTTACTCTTGTGTGCTAAACGCCTTTAAAGATTTAATTAGTATTAGAAAATAGCTTTAATTTTAATTAAATTAAATTACGTGAAGCTTAACTTATATTTTATTTCGATATAGTGTAAGTATTTAGGCCTACTATCAACGATCCAAACTATTTAAATCCCCTTCAGTGGTCACATGGTCTAAGGTGTCTCTCTCACAAAAAAACTGGGCTACCAGTTAGTTACGGGAAAATCAGGGCTTCAAGTCCTGGTCCCGTGTACTGAGAATATTTATTCCTTATGGCTACCCACTCTTCTTCCACGTAAAAATGGGTATATTTCCTCTAAATTTTACCTTATTCATTCTTACTCTATTACTTTAAGTTTTTGGATATATCGGATGGGTATTAATATATGGTACACAGAAATCTTTTTTAAAAATAAGATCAAGATAAGTAGGACGAATTTAAAAAAAATTACAAGAACATTCGTTTGGAGAGAGGATAGAGAACTACATGTTTTAGAAACCCTTCTCAACCATATCAAACAAGCTAATAATCCCTCTCTCTCCGTACAAAGGCAGGCCCTGTCTACGTACTGCGTATCTTTTGTATAATTTTTTTATTTAGCACCACGTCTTACTACCCATTCGGGCTATACGCTTAAGTACTAATTAAGCTAATGGATTAGGAATTGGGAAGGTTGAATCTAGATGAAGTGAAACCGCATTTGCGTGGAGGGAGAGTGGAAAACCATTTAGGAATAAACCACACCCGGTTCACCCGACCGAGATTCGAACCTCGATCACCCCGTCCTCGGCAGTCGAGCTCAACATGACTAGCGCGTTAGCTAACAACGCCACCGAGGCGGGTCACTTCGTACGGGTAAGATCAGTAGTTCGTAAAGAAAATAAATAGTATGGTGCACCACAAAGACTTTCTCTCTCCTTTATATAAAAGCGAAGAAATTTACTTAAAATTAGAAGATTGGTCGTACAAAATGATATACGTTGTTGCAGAAACACCATGTAATAAAAGAGCATCACATTCCACCAAAGAATATAAATGAAGTAATATACACTTTTGCAATTATATAAATACGGAGCTTTCGGGAGTATATAGACGAGGATTAGGGCAAGCTACAGTCCAATATGCCAGGCCTCCACCGTGGTTCGGATTCCACGTTAAACTGTAGGTCCTTCATTTCATCTAACAATAACCCTACCATTACACATTAGCGTAAGTGCGTACAATCTGAACGGGTAGTAAGACGTAGTGCTAATAATAATAATAATAATAATAATACAGTCCAATATTTCCAAGAAAGTCCTTTAAGAAAATGCAATCGTTTTTTGTCAATTAAAAAACTTTAATCTCAGTGTTATTTTATTTATATTGATAATATATATGAAAAATGACAACTGCAGATCACATGACTTGTCATATGAATAGGGTAGAGTAGATCTAGTAGCTTGTTTTTTTTGTCAGATAAGGCCTTTTTCTATGAAAATGGGACTATCTCTACTCGCTTGTCCCTACAGATTAGGTTTAATTTGAACGGAGTGTACACCCAAAGGAAAAAAAGGGAAAGAAAAAAATAGATAAAGAGGGAGAATTCAAGACCTCCTTCGTTTAAAAGGGAGGTGTGTCTTAGGCCATCTAAAGGGTCAGAGTGAAATTAGCCATAAAATCTGTAAAATGGATGAGGGTAGGGGACGTCTTCAAGAAATGGAATGAGAGGGAGGGATTCAGAAGGGGTTTGTAAGAGAGGAGAAGGAAGGGTAAAGGAAAGAGACAACCAGATAGATTGGAATGAAACACCGAGTAGAATATTGAAGGAAATCTTCTTCTTTTCTTTTTTCTAAGACGGCACAAAGTATAAGGAAGGAAAAAGTCATCAGAAAGATTGCAGATCCGGTCACGTTTTGTTTGGCATACGCCCTTTATAAAGAACATACAAACACATTCCATTGAAGCTTTTAAAAAAAGTATTTATTGTCTGTTAAGGTTATTAGGAGCTTATCTTAATCTAGTTCTTGGTAAACACAACAACTAGACCCCTAGACCATCCAACCCACTCACTCATAGAAATGAAACGAGAATGTTTTAGTCTCATTTCTGATAGGTAAGTGAGTTCGTGGGCATCCACACCAATTGGAAAGCGGACAAAGTCGTCAGTGTCAGCTTTATAATTTTCCAATAATGGGGTGGTCAGGATTCAATTCCTTTCTAAGCGTACAAAGGTTTTTCTTTACTAAATATTTCCACTCTCTTCCTCTAAAACAATCCGGGTATGTTTCCTCTAAAGTCCACCTTTTTTCTGCCAAAACAATGTGTAGTTAAATTTGAATAGCTCAGATCAATAGTTAGATGCAGTGTAGAAACTACTTATACCTTGTCATGGGTAGGAAGGAACCTCTGGAAGGTCTTTTTTATACCAAAATTCTATTATATATCATATTTCTGTCAGGGAAAAAGGCCTTCGGACCATATTTTTACCGTGAACCAGATTCATCTTCAAGATTTGTATTTTATTTGATTAGGTTTAGTTGGCTGCCATCAGCTATTAGTTTCATCACAATTTTATTTGACACAGATATTTATGGATCAAGTAGCCAAAGCTATTATTTATGCTTTTAGTGAAAATTACTCCATCTAAATAATTATCATATTGTGAAAATTGAATAATGACACATGGACACGGGAATCGAAACCGGGACCTTTGGCTTAGTACGCAAATGCTCTAACCACTGAGCTATCCAGGAATCGTCCCGTGCACAGGGTCATTCTTCACTCATATTTTAAGGCAGAGTCTGTGTTGGACGTGTGGAAATAGTCGGCTACAAATGGCAGCAATAAGCCAACTACCGAGTCAAATGTGGCTGCGTTAACTGATATCTCGTGATCTTAATAAAATCACACATTTTGTAGCCGACTATTTCCGCACGTCTATCACAGAATCTGTCTTAAAATATGAGTGAAGAATGACCCTTGACACAGGACCATTCCTGGATAGCTCAGTAGTTAGAGCATTAGCGTACTGAGACAAAGGTCCCACGTTCGATTCCCGTGTTCAGGTGTCATTTTTAAATTTTCAGAACATATATTTAAGTAACGTGCTCAAACATAATAATTTTTTATATTCACTAAATTATAAAAAAAATTATGATAAATTACATCAAATATGTTGGCTATGAGCTAATAACAGGTCAAGTGATAAAATAATGAAACATTTTAATGAGATATATCGTATCCATTGAAGTTTATTTTTTGTACTATATATATTTGAAATCTTAGATCATCTCTCTTGTACGCTTTCTATTTTAAAAAACATCGGCAACCCAAAACAAATCATAAATGGGATTGGGATGGGGGCTAGGGGGCGTGGAGTTACTTCCCTTAAGAATAACCCTGTGGCCAACCCATCCCAGATGATAATTTACTGGTTGGACCCTATTAAAATTTCATAGGTCCCAGTCGGAAAGGAAGGACGGTGTTTTCCGAACAAGAAAAGGTAAAACAAGACGGCGAAACAGCACATTATTATCGACTGGGGATCCATGTCGTGTTCGAAACAGGGGAGGACAAATTTGTGGCCCACCTTGGAGATCGCATAATCTAAGACAGTGCTCCACAAATACTTTAGAATCACCATCCACTTAATTATCTCATACATATTTAGGAACGCTGTTAGTTTTGGGTAGGCGCCACGGCAGCAGAAGATGGATTACGCACCCAGTCCATCGGATGCCAGGTAAATCAGAATTATTAGAGTATAGATGAGTTTTTTTAATGCAAGTAGCTTCCAATGTTACAAAATTGACGGTTGAAGTTTCTATTCTGTGTCCACTTCTTTAACATTTGTAATAATTTAATTCAAACCAAAAGTAATAATGAGTAAATCATAACTTTAACTTTGCGCGAAAGTGTTTGATTTTGTCAGATGTATTTAAAATATTAGTACGTACAAGTGTGTAAGAAATGCGGACAACGCACAGCTGCCACTCAAATCATCTTCATTCGAATCGGCTTCGGTGGTCTTGGGAAAAATTGCCACCTCAGGACCTAATTTCCATGGATTCAAACCCTGCTGGGGTCGATGGATTTTTCTTGAGTGATAAAAATCCGCATCACAACTTCCTTTGGAGGGGAAGTAAAGCCTTGGCGTCGGTCCCGTGTCAATTGTGACAGGTTAGAGAACAATGGAAGTTATGTGAGAATACCTTTCACTCAAAGCTTGGTAGGTTATTTCTCTCTCCCTCATTGAAATTCTTGTGTGCTGATATAATCAGTCGGTTCGGAGAGTGTACGTCAATTACCTCAAATAAATAAGTAGAAAATTCTTCATTCATGTTATTATTGAACATTAATGGGTAGCGCTTTGAGATGTGGCCCCACGACACATCTCGTTTATCACCATGGTACACCAGTGTGTTGCAGCACACCATTTATGGGACACTGGTCTTAGACGTCACTCACACAATAGGTTGAATTGACAAACATTGTAATGATATTGATTTAGACTCTAAAATATGTAAAAAGTCATGGATGAAGGTAATTTTTCTTTAAAGTAACATATGTAGAGTATCCTTTTATGATTCATCCATGAATGAAACACGTGCTTCTCATAAATAATGTAAAAAGGATTACAACATTAAAATATATTTTTTATAAGAAAAATTCTGTTAAAAGAGCTCCGCAGTATTTGGCAAAGGACGACAATTCCCTATACCAATAAGAAGCTAGCCTTCACAACACCTGTCGCCAGGACTCTTTCTATTAGTTAGTTTTTACACTGTTGACGAAAGGTACCAAGAGGCAAGGGGTATGTCATAAATAAGCCGCTTGTGCGTATGTTTAAGGCATCCAAGCAACGTCACACAAGTGAGACAGGCACAAGCAACGTAGTTAGGGACTCCCAAATGCACTAGCACTGGCTCTCGCAGTCACAGTCTAACACAGAATACAATAATTTACGTTAATATCACAAGTGTGCATTGATATAAAGCAATTTAATTGGAGTATGTATAAGTAATTAGCAGATGTCATTTGAATAAACCATGTGTGAATCAACAACCATAAATAGTTCTCTTTCTTTCATTTAATAAATATACCGATTTAATTAGTGCTCGACCACGGAGCAAGTAACAGTTAGTTAAACAGTATCTATTCCGTATAGTGATGATAGACGCTCGACCACGGAGCTATAGACAACCGAAATATCATCACAGAAATATTATATCAGGGAATTAATCCGTAGTGTTACAACATTAGGAGTATGGGGTTAGAATCCCGGTAGGGTGACTGAAGGTATTTTTCACAAAATGGTTTTACAGTCTACTTCCGTTCAAATGCATGTACATTTCCTCTAAGTTTTGACTTCCTACTCCCTACATGATTCGACTAATTAGCATATATGCACATAATTGAAATGGGTAGTGATACACGGTCTACAAATAAAAAATTGGCTAGTATTTCCCTCGCTGGCCAGGCTTTCACCCAGTGGCGTACCCTGTTGGATGAAAGTGGTGGAAAACGGTTGATTTTTCTCCTATAAGATCACAACTAGCTTTAATAAAAGTCAAAAATATCCACACCAAAACTATAATATAAAGCACTTCTTTCTTTGCACCGTATCTTAAGCCTATTACCCTTTCGTACTATTAACATATTTACTCTGAATGAGCTAGGGACGGGGAAGATAGATGAAATATACTCAAATTAATGTGAAAATAAAATGGAAACTCATTCAGGGGAAAAAAAACACTTGAAGTGTACTAAACAAAGATTCTAACTCCTCCCTCCCCAAAATCCAATAATCTAATACATTACGAGTGTGACTCTTTTAACAATTTGACCTTCGACGTAGCTGATATACGAATATGTTATCTCTTTTAGCAAAATAGCATTATGGTAGCATGGATATAATTTTTAAAAGTTTTAGGCACCAGGTATTACTACTCATTTGGTCTATACGATTATGCACTAATTACTAATTACGCTAATGGGTTAGGGATCAAGAAGGTTTAATTTAGAAGAAGTGTACCCTCATTTAAGTGGCAGGAGAGTGTAAAACCATTTTGAAAATAGCCCACCCTCTCCAAACCCAGCCAGGATTTGAACCTTAGTATTACTGTCATTGACCACCGAAGCAGGTAAGTTTTAAGTGAATGGAGCAAAGTTCACCTGGGTAGAGGATGAAAACATTATTCGTGAAAATAAATGTCTCCAGCGGGTTTTCAAATTAGACGCCAGATCTTGAGGGAATGGAGGAATAGATATAAATGTGACCGTGAATGTGCTGAGTTTGTTATTTTGTAAAATAACCAGTGAATGTATCGAATCATCGAAAGCGATGGTTTGTTTAGCAAATAATATAATTTATATAAATATAACGGTGATTATATAAAGTATCTAATGTATATGGATACAAATATAGAATATATCTCCAAACTAACCTAAACTAACCTAGTCTAAACTAACCTAAGCTAAAATAAACTAGTCTAAGCTAACATAACTTGCCTAAACTAATATAACCAAATCTAAGCTTAACGTGACTTAATTAACATTCACTGGTGGTTGATGGTAATTTTACAAACTCACCGGTGATTTGGTAAAATGTTCGGCGTGTATGTTAAATAATATAGGCATATTTTACATTCCTCAAGTGAGCCAGTGGCTTTGTAGAATCACAGGTGAAATAAACTTATCACATTAAGCACATTCACAGTAGAATATACACCTATTTTCGTAGAACTTGATATTTAAAAAGTCCTTTTTCTTACAAAATCATGCTATATATTAGGATTTTCGTATGGATAGAATAACACAGATACACATTTCTATAAAAACAAAATATTAATAAAAATAATCAGTGTATACTTTTGGACACCCTCACCTTGTTGGTAGGAGGAGGGTCGGGAGCTGGTATCTTGGGAGGGGGGGGGGGGGCGGGANATATTGTGTAGCAACCACGTACCTCCTGCCGACAAGGTCGCTCTTGGCCCCATATACTTGTCAGAGCTATAACCGACCATGGCACGGCACGCGCTTTATTCACACATTCACACATTACAGTACACTCTCGCTTTGATACGTCTGGTGACAATCATTCCTGTTGGTGAGCCAAGATCACACTCTCATCCGGGATACAAACCCAAGATAGTTTAATATGAGATAGAAGGGATCTCGAGTTTAAGGGTTCTGGACGTGAATAATTTTGTTTACACTGTACGTATATTGTAGATACAATTCTTTCAGCAACAATTATTTATTTTATTTAGCACCCCGTATTACTACCCGTTCGGTTCATACTCTTAAGTACTAACTAAGCTAATGGCTCAGGAATTAAGAAGGTTGTATTTCGAGGAACTGAACCCTCATTTACGTGGAGGGAGGGTGGCAAACGTTTAGGACATACCTCCTCTAGTTCACCATACCTAGATTTCCTCGTTCCCGGCAGTATAGCTCAACACGAAACTAGTGCAATAGCTAACTACGCCACCAAGGTTGGTCTCAGAAACTATTGATCACATCAAGTGTAACTATTTAGCCCTTGCTTGATAAGCTCACTATTACTGTAAAAGTGTAATATATTTATGCATGTACGTATAACAATTTGACTATAAACATATATTTTAAAATAATATACATTAAAGAATAAAAATATTTTCTTACAGAGACAAACCATAAATCATAGCTTAACGTTTCTAATACAATTTTAAAATAAGAAAGAGCTTATGTGGTGTTAATTATTTTAGCATGATGTGTTTAATAGTTTCTGAAAAAAGGATATTTACAATTACATAATGAACTATATTCAAATGAATCCCATCCAAGTCCCCTTAAAGTGGAGTGTAAGCGACGCTAGAAAATGACAGTGTTTTTGAGGTTTTTGTAGAAACATATTTTTTTGACAAAAATAAAGTAATACTCCAATAAAAAACATAAAGAATAATTTTTCCCAAATAGTAATATTATCATTTGTTAAATTTCTGTCATGAACAAAGTGGCGTTAGTCGAGAACATTTTTAAATGAAGAGGAAAAGCAGTCTTTAAATTCGAGGACATCTTTGACAGATATTCAAGAACTATTGAGGTCAACATGTGAAGAAAATTAAACTCAATATTTTACCGGAGAATTAGATGATTTATTATGCTTAAAAAATTGTTTTGATATAAAAACTTCAAAAATACTGCCCTCAATTCGTGTTTTCCATACTCCCACCTTAATGTTCTTAATTGTACAGTTTTTATATTAAAAATACTCGCATTGGTTGTCATATGATATAATACATCAATCTTACGTTAGATTGAATTGTTGGTGACGGGAAGATCGGGATACGAATCCTGGTCGAGTGTACTTAAGATGTTTTTCCTAATTAATTTTCTTTCTCGCCTATGAAAATGTGGGCACATTTCCTCTAAAACCTTACCTTCTTTATTCATATATGTACTTAGCTATTTTTCCTAATTACTCTATCACTCTCCCCTACGAAGATGTGGGCACATTTCCTATACAATCCTACCTTCTTTATTCCTATTAAACTAGTGTTACTAACATAAGCCGAATGGGTACCATTAAGCAGTGTAAAACAAAAAAAAAACCTTTTTCTATTATAAAAATAAAATATTAATTCAGTGGATATGCTTAGTTTAATATTATATATAAAATAATCCCAACAATAATTTTAAATTTGTCATGAGCATACTAGTATCTGATGAATAATATAATGAATAGAAACATGTCCTATTCAAACTCCGCAATGCTCGTGAAAATTTTAAAATAACTTTTTGCGAATAGGCAGAAAAGGTAGTAAGGCAAACTGCTAAAACATAAATAAAAAAAATAGCTTTGGAGGTAAATATGTGCTTAAATTTAACCTGAACTTAAAATAATACTGAAGTAATATTTGTTAATTTTGTCCAAAAATGTTCTTATGATAACATTTGAAATGTATTTAAAGGTGGGGATGAAGGAACTTATAGAAAAGGTGGGTGTTTTATCGGACAAATTTTTTCTGATCAAGACAACTCTAATATTAATCTGGTACAAATATTAAATTTAATTTTTTTCCCATGGTGACCTCAACCGTTCTTGAATATCAGTCAAGGGTGTCCTGGAATTTAATGACAACTTTTTCTCTTAATTTAAAAAGTTTGTAATCTAATCCTGCTATGCTCATGTCATATATTCAAAAACTGTTGATATCACCATGTGAATAAAATTATACTCTATCTTTGTACTGAAGTAATATTTTATTTATTTTTGCCAAATATAAAAACTGCTTAAACACTAACCTCTTTTTACCGCGTTCCCTACATTCGTAACTTAAGAATTGGCAGGCAGATTTCAGAGGCTTAGCCTTAGCCTCGTCTTCATTGATTAATATAGGTTACAATAATATAATATTAATACAATTATGTATACATGATTTTAGTTGGAAGAACAGTAGATAAAATATATTGATATCACTTCACTATTATTATTATTATTATTATTAGCACCACGTCTTACTACCCGTTCGGGTTATACGCACTTACGCTAATGTGTAATGGTAGGGTGATTGTGAGACGAAATGTAGGACCTACAGTTAAACGTGGAATCCGAACCACGGTGGAGGCCTGGCATTCCTCACATTCACAAGATGTATTGTCAGAGGTGAAGGAAGAGTTTGGTAATCAGATAAATCTGTGCCAGGACCGAGGATTGAACCCTGGCTGCCAGCATAGAAGTCTGACACCTTACCCCTAGACCACCAGGTCACCACACTTCACTATTATATTTGTGTTATTTTATAGGTGTTGCTAATATTAATCAAAAGCGACAACTGCAGATAGCTTGATTTGATGTTTGAACAGGTTAAAATTGTATTAGTATCTTTAGTAACCAACATCCATGGTTATTCCTATCAAACTCGTACTATACGTCTAACATATATATTTGAACATAGCTTGAAGAAACTTTTAATTAATTATTTAATTAATTTAGGAAGCCCCTTTTCTGATGCGCTCCCTTTTCACTTTCACTTTTATTAAAAACTAATTTAAGCCATGTTTTAAAACTAATAGCACCCAGTAGGTAGGTCATTATGATCTTATTTATCATATGACGTTGAAGTAGAACATTTCAGTATTTAAACTATAATAATACTAGTGGATCGTTGCGGTGATGGCTGCAGATTATTTCACTAGAATGTTTATTTATGGAAAAATATCTCTATGATAAGTCCTCCCTCAACATTTTAGTTAAAAGTTTACTTGAAAAACCGGAACAGATTTATCTGACAGCCAAACCCTTCCTTCACCTCTGACCATACGTGTATTAATCACAAATTGTGAATGTGGGGAATGCCAGGCCTCCACTGTGGTTCGGATTCCACGTTAAACTGTAGGTCCTCTATTTAATTTCACAATCACCCTAACATTACACATGAGCGTAAGTGCATATAACCCGAACGGGTAGTAAGACGCGGTGCTAATAATTATAATAATAATACTTGTAAAAGGCTATCAACGTTCCATAAATTTTAGCTTTCGGTGTTTATTTGAATCAAAGCCTAAGTCTTACTCCCTCGTTCAGGTTTTACGCTTATGTAATATTGCGCTGATGGTTTTAGGGATGAGGAAATTATATTTATAGGAAGTGTACCCGTATTTGAGTAGAAAACCATTTAGGAAAAAACACCCTCAGTTCACACGACTGAAATTCGAACATTGATCTCCACACCATCAGCTATCTAGTCTACTGTGAGAGTAACACCTTAAACCATGCGACCACCAAAGTGGGTCACAAATAATCATTTTGGAATACTATTATCCACTCAAAATCAAGTATGGTAGCATTTAGATCACATGATAGATGGGCTATATAAAAATATATGCCTTTGAAATATCATCAATATACATTTAAAATTAAGTGATAACTATGAATGATAAATGAAATTAATGGTATCGTAATACTATTTGAAAAAATTAACACCAAAAACCATACTTAAACAGTTGAAATGGCTATCTAAACATATTTCAAGATCATCCTATTTATTTTTGAAATTATAATATAATTTAAACATTATTGAATCTTCTTTAAATTATAATTAATGAGAAAAAACACATCATGAAAATATTTTAGTAAAATTGGCTAGGCTACTTAACTTTTTAATTGTAAAATAATTGTCAGTTTTGTTGATCTAAATGCGAGTTAATGATAAAAACATTCGATTAAAGATAATTGCTTCCCCAGTCTAGGAAATGAATTCCTTCAATCAAAGAATGTAGGTAGAGTGTATTCTCGAACCAGCTATTAAAACGGCCATTTTGTGATCAGAGGTAAATATTCCAAAACAAAAAAGAAGTAAAGTACCAATACAAACAAAATGATATAGTTATAGCTTAATATCATTAGTTTGTTTAGTATATTTAAATTATTTGCATTATGATTATATTTGTTGCATCATACAGCTTAATTATGAAATGTTGAATTATTATTTTTAACTATAGAGAAATACTTTATTTACTGAATGCGTTATTATTTTCAACTAAGGAGAAATATTTTATTTACTTTCTATATATACTCATGCACAAATCAGGGTTGCCATGCTGATGTAATCAAGAAATTTAAAAGCAGAAAATTCGTTGTGAAATTCAGATCTTCGTTGAAACTACTATTTTTCTCAACATCCAGGACCTTTAACCTTTAAAATGAGAGTTCGTTTGTAAGAAATCTGTTCAGCCATTCCCTCTGAATTTCTATAACTGGAAACGACTTATCACATTTTATATAGGATTGCCAGGGCCAAATTACGTTTGATTTAAAAACGCGTATCGTTAGTTTCTTTAAATTAAACAATTTTGTTTATGTTAAATAACAATTTTTTTATTTATAGGTAACACTATTAAGAAAATATTATGAATAAACAATTTCAATTATTTCATTATGAATAGAAAAAAAATGTTTAAATATTCATGGACTCCCACTTCAGTGGCCGAATAGACTAAGCCGTCACTTTTATGTTAGATTGGCCTACTGATGACGGGGATATTGTGTCTCGAATCTCGGTCGAGACAACTGAGGGTGGTTTTCCCTTAATGGTTTTCACTCTCCTTCCACGTGAATGAGGGCGTATTAACTTCAGGTCCTGAGGACCCTAGTTGTTTCTTGGAGGGGGGGCGTATTTATAATTATTTGTTCACATGACCTTGTTTCCATACGATTTATTACCTAGCACCAAAATCGTGTGTTTGCTTCTGGGCAATATATCCTACGTTAGGTTATTGATATTGATGTACTAGGGGGGCGGCCAGACTGAGCGAGCGAGCGAGCGCGCGAGCGACTAAAATATAAAATAGAACACATTGGTTGTAATGGGAGGTGGCCACACTGGAGCGAGCGAGCGACTGAGCGCGCGCGCTTGAAAGATAGAACTGTTTCTATTTTTCAAGCGCGCGCGCTCGACCCGGTACAGTCTAGTTTACAGGCGCTAGGCAATATTATTTTATGTTGGTTCATTGAGTGCTGGGAAACTTATCATTTTTACATGATATTTGACTTTTTTCTATCAGTGATAGCTTTAACACACTTGTAATTAATGGCCTAATCTAATTGGCAAGACCATAAATATATGTAAGCCCGATATGTTAAAATACTTCAATATTATAATCAAAGTAGGCCTTTACAAATAATAA